>SZWC01014437.1:28722-43634 GCA_023375785.1 Penium margaritaceum
GTGTGTGGGTGTGTGGGTGTGTGGGTGTGTGTGTGGGTGTGTGTGTGTGTGTGTGTGTGTGTGTGTGTGTGTGTGTGTGTGTGTTCATGGCAAAGGAGTTGATAATCGAGAAGTTGAGGACAAAGGCTAGGTCAGACTTTGATGGTCATGCACCGGAGGAGCTTTAGGGCCTTTTCTTTTATGAGCGATGATTAGGGCTATTGTGAGGATAAGGGGGAAAAAGAGGGTGAGAAATTGGTACACGTCATGGTATTAGATTTCAAGCTTATGTGTCCAAGTCACATTTTCCATTCTTGCATAATTTGTGTTATAAGTATGTCTACTTTCTCTGCGAGAACTCAAGCCCAAAATGTAAACATTTGCATGGCATATCAGTCGTGGAACGTGCGACATGTCTATCGTGGAATACAAGCTTTGAAATGACGTATACTGTGACATGCAGCCTGCAGAAGTTGTGAACCCTGTATGATACAAGGTGCACAACTTTTACACTATTTGTAACTTACAGGTGATGTAAAAGTTGTGCACCCTCTCATTGTTGATTCCTGCAGCGTGCTAATGGTGAAGGCATTAGAAACTGCTTGGCTAACAAATGTGTTTGGGCATGAGAGCATCATTGGTTATGTGTCGCGACCACACAGTGACTTCTGGCCTCGTTGCACACTCTCCTCACTGGTGAAGGTAGCTGGCCAAGAGAGAGAAAGCCCTACTAGTCGCATCGTTATGGCGACGTGGCTGCACGACAGCTTGAAGAAAGTGTCAGGGATGGTCACCATTCTTTGTTAGCTCTCGTACCTAATGCTTGTTGTGAGACAAGCACGGTGCTCACACAAACCTGGTTTCTGCGGATGTCTTGGGTGGTGACATATTTGACAGGGGTCCCAAATGGTGGTTGGGCGGTTTGAATCCACCAAGCAATTGGGTAACGAGCTAGAGTGAGCTCGTCGATCGCTCACTCACTCTCCCCCCTCGCTGTATGCACTTATGTTCCCTGCTCCTCACCACTTTTTGGTCTTGCCTCTTGTGACTGGTGGAGAAACGCTAATCCATGGTGTCTTGCCGTTCTAAGCTCTCCCTCCATGTGCTCACTGTCTTCTCTCACACACACTAGGAACGTATAAGTGAGAAGCTTCTAGGAAGCTGCCTAACTGGTTTGCCTACCTACTATGTGTGACACCAAGTAGGAAACGGCAAGGATCTCGCCGGACGACGCACACAGGTGTCAAGTGCTTGTCTTAAGGAAACACATGCAGGAAGAGCTACACAAATGAGACACACACATGAATAGGGGCGACCGCACTTGGTTTGCACCACACACTAGGGTAGCGTTTCCCTGTGCCTCAGCCAGCCATAAAATGGAAACAAAATTCAGCGTATTCTAATTCTAGCCATTTAGGCACCTAATTCTGACGTGCTGTCGCAGAATTAGAATAGAGAACACTACAATCTTGCAACAAGCACGGTCCGGGGCGTTGTACTCTAGTGCAAGCCGTCGAGCCCCTCACGGGCTCCACTCCTCACGGCGATGCCGAGTGCCAGCAGAGCTCGGCTACCGTCGGGCCCACCTCAGACATCTGATCATGGATGGACATGAGCCGACAGGTCACAGTGGTCCTTGAAGACACCCATCAACAACACTTTCCCATGACCGAATGGCGAATACAAGTCCATGCACGGGCACACACTAAGAGCGACCCCGAGTAACACAGAGGACACGTGATGATAACAGATGAACAGAGACCGACACCATAGTACAAGCTCAGCCCGCATCAGGGACGAGGAGAAGACGGACATCACGAACACCCTCGTGAAACTTCCGACGACCAAGTACCTTTGTCAAGAAATCAGCCTTTTGATTGTTCGTGCCGACCTAGATGATCTCAACCTCATGCCACTATGCCTGGTTACGGACGAGGTGGTACTCAATGCCGATGTGCTTCGTGCGTGCATGGAACATGTCAGAGTTCTGCGCGATGGCATCAGCACTCTGGTTATCACAGCGCAACACATCAAGAGGAACGGACTGGCAAAGCACGCAGAGTCAAACGAGCCAGACGCTCTCGGCTGCGTCAGCCCCCAACACGACACACTCCGCCTCAGAGGAGCTGCGCGCAATGCAACCCTGCTTCCTGCTACGCCACGACACGACGGTGCCACCCAACATGAAGACGTAGCCGATGCGGCATCAGTCGTGAGGGCTCCACGCCCAGTCGTTGTCCGTGTAACCGTCAAGGACGACAGACGGCTGTCGCTGATAGATGAGCCCGAGGCGGGATGTGGACACGACATAGGGCACAACTCACAAATCGGCATCATGTGTTAGTTGTTACGGTGCCTGCGAGAACTGGGCGAGGAGGTTGACGGCAAAGGCGATGTCAGGTAGTGTCGTGGTGGCCAAGTACATGAGCGAGCAGATGACTCGCAGGTACAGGGTCTCGTCGAGTGGCTCCCCTACAGCAGCTGGGTCTTCGACATTCAAAGCCTTTTGTCCATCAGGAGAGATGGGGGTGGAAGCACTGCGCATAGTGGAAAGTAGACCAGCAAATCGCTCCTCCACAGCTAGTGCATATCGTGCTTGATGCACCGCAAGACTGTGCCGGATGCGGTCGCGCACGATCTCCATGCCGAGAAAAACGGATGCAGGCTCCATTTTTTCATCTTGTACGCGGCTTGCAAGACAGCCTTTGTTGCCCGCACGACCTCCAGGTCCGGAGACGCAATCAGGAGGTCGTCCACGTAGACAAGGATTGCAGTGAGGGGAGCAGGGCTCTGCGTCACAAAGATAGAGGGATCTGTGTCGCTCTGGACGTAGCCCGCACGCTACAGCGTACCAGCAATCTCATGGTTTCAGTACCGTGGCGACTGTTTGAGGCCATACAAGGCCTTCCGCAGCCGGCACACCCGACATGTGTCATCCTCAAAGCCAGGTGGCTGCACCATGTAGATCTCCTCGTCAAGATGCCCATGGAGGAAGGCATTGCTGATGTCCATCTCGTGCAACTCCCAGTCGTGCTAAGCAGTCATGTCTAGAAGTGCTCGTACCGTGGTCATCCTCCCCACAAGGGCAAACGTGTCTGTGTAGTCCACGTCCTCGATCTTTGAGAAGCCCTTTGTCGTCAGGCGAGCCTTGTAGCAATCCAGGGAGCCACCTGCTTCAGCTTCTTGCGTAGGACCCACTTTACCTACGCGGCCTTACGGCCAGGTGGTAAGTCGACGAGCTCAAGGACATCGTGGTCAGCGAGCGCAGCAAGCTCCTCTTGACACGTTGCACGCAAACGGTCAGCATCAAGGCCGACTAGGGCTTGTCGGAGCATGCTCGGGTCTGGGCAAGTTGAACTCAGGCCCTACACGACAAGGACCGATGCAGCGGAGGAGGAGGTGACACGCATCGTGGCCATCGCTGCATTAACAGCACAGGCATGCTCTTCAGCGATCAGAGCGCGACCATTCGGGAAACCTGGGTGGACCTCCTCAAGGCCCTGGGCATTGAGATTGAGGGCCATCGTGCCAGGGTCACCGTTGCAAACGTTGTGGGAAGGCAGGGGATGTAGGTGACCACCTGGTGCACAAGAGTATGTGCTAGAGGTCGACTTTGGCTGGAGTGTCAGCCGGTGTAGTGACAGCAGTTGGGGACACGGTGGTTGGCTGATTAGGTAAGGCAAGCGCCGGGGGTGCCGGAGCCACCGGCTGCTCAGGTGAGGCATGCGCCGGGGGTGCTGGAGTCGCTTGCTGCTCAGGTGAGGCATGCGCCGGGGGTGCCGGAGCCGCCAGCCACTTAGGTGAGGCAGGCGATGGTGAGGATGGAGCCGCTAGCGGACCAGGCACAGGAGGAGATCCGGCCGGCGAGGGATCCGGAGCAGAGACAAGGGGAGACAAACCAGGTGCGGGATCCAAGGCTGGGGTCAAGGAGGGACCAACAGCAACGATGGCCGTGTTGGAATTATGCTCCTCACCATGGCAGGAGTGACTCCAAAAAGGAACACCAAAAATACAAGCCAAGGTGGCTTAGTGGTTAATGGTGTCCACCTCTAGAGGCAAGGGCCCGGGTTCAAGTCCCACAAGATGAAATTCTGCCCTGCCTCAAGGGAGGTGGAAAATAGATGCCAGGAAGCTAGCTCAACCTCTAGAGTTCCTCTTTAAGTTTCTAGAAGGCCAGGTGAGGGTCCAGGAAGGTGGCACACCTTCTAGAAGGGTTGACTTGTCTTACAAGGCATCTAGAGGTGTCTTGGTCTTCTGGACACCTTCCCTCCTACTAGAAGCAAGCTGAGGAATCTAGGAAGGGGCAGAAGCTTCTAGAGGAGGGAAGGGATGCCTTCCTAGGTGGGAAAAGGACAGCCTACCAAGGAGCACTCTAGAAGCCATAGAATCTGCTAGGAAGCTCCAAATCTGGCATGCTTTGGTGTTCTGGAAAGCTTAGATCAGTGGCTATAAAATGCCACTGCTTGTGAGCCTTGATTAAGTGTTAATTCCCATCCAATTGAGGACAAAATTATTGCCTCACTCTCTGACCAGATTTTGCCATCCTTGGAACCAGTTGCCTCCATAGTTTCAGTCTCTCCAAAAACAGTTGGTGGTGTGAACCAGCCACTGCTAGGGACCCTCCAGGGTGCACACTCACCCTCAGGCCAACAAAGGGTTATGGGCCCACGCCTCTAAGGGGTTCAAAGCCAGCTTGATTTCACGCTTCCAACAGCAAGACATGGCAACCAGCGAGCAAGAGAGCAGCCGCGCTGTCCTTAAGTTTGATGGGACAGGATTCGCCTTGTGGAGGTGGCAGTTTGAGGTCTTCCTCGACGACAAGGGACTGCTTGAGCTTGTAAAAGGTGATGAGACTGCTCCGCCGGAGACTGCAACGGCTGAGGTGATAGAGGCATACAAGAAGCGCAACAAAAAGGTGTTGGCGCTCCTTGTGTCCGCGTTATGCCCACCACAACTTGGGCACATCCAAGGATGCACCCTGGCCGCAGACGCATGGTCAAAACTTTGCTCCATCTACCAGTCAAGCAACCTTGCCAATCAGCTCTTCATCTTCAAACGGCTCGTCACCCTCCGAGCCAACAAAGGCGACAACATCATGGAGATCATGCAGCAGATTGAGTCGCTCGCAGCGGAGTGCGTGGCCACTGGTTGGGAGATCGACTCTCAGTTGCAAGCTATGATCCTCCTTCTGGCCTTGCCGAACAGTTGGAGTCCCATGATCACAGTCCTTGGTGGCTGGCCTTCCGACGAGCTGAAGTACCCGAAGGTTGCTGAGTACATGCGCAATGAGTGGATGCGACGTGGCAGTCGAGAGAGTGCAGCGGCATCAACTTCAGCTTACACAGTTCATCCTCAAAGTGGAGGCCGAGGCGACAAGTGGAAGGGTGCCAAACAGGGCACTAAGAAGGGTGACAAGAAGGGGGAGTGCTTCAACTGCGGCAAGGAGGGCCACTACGCGCGCAACTTTCCTAAGAAGAAAACAGATCGGTCGCAGCGGGGCGGGAAGAAAGATGAGCACGCCCTTATGGCGTACAACTCCACCAACTTGAAGGATCCGGGAGTTGCCATCATCGACTCCGGATCAGGCCGCCACACGCAATACAACAGGGCGGCATTTGTCACCTACGGCGCCTCGGAGAGACGCATGATGGTGGCCAATGGAAAAACAGAGGTGGCCGCTGGTGAGGGTAACATCTGCATTGAGTCAATTGTGGATAGAAAACCTGTCACGAGCACAATCTACGATGTGCTGCATATGCCTAACTTTGGGGCAAACCTGCTCTCCGTCAGCTGCCTTACCGACAAAGGACTTGAGGTGCTCTTCACAAAGAAGGAGGCCGTCATCCGCAAAGAGGGCAAAGGTGAGGTGATTGCGCGTGCCAAGAGGGAGGACGACTTGTACCTGCTACGCGCAAAGATCCTCAGCAGCCGGGTGGGGTCCAACGCCACCAACCTTGCAACGAAGGATGGAGGAGACCTGGACCTATGGCACCGCCGACTCTGCCACATTTCTCCATCAACAGTGAAGGAGATGGCTAAGAGGGAAGTGGTGCGGGGTCTCCAAACCAGCGGCCTTGATGGAACCAAGGAGACCGTGTGTGAGCCATGCATCATTGGCAAATGAACTCGGCAGCCGGTGTCGCCAAGGGGACGCGTGCATCGACAAAACTGGCCGTGGTACACACAGATGTGTGTAGACCGCTTGAGAGCTCCATCGGCGGAGCTCGCTACTTCCTCACCTTCATCGATGACCACAGCCGGAAACTCTACCTCTACCCAATGAAGCGGAAGAGTGAGGTCCTTGCGTGCATGCAAGAGTTTGTGGCTGATGTGGAGCGGCAAACAGAGTTGAAGGTGAAGGCGTTCCGGAGTGACAACGGCGGTGAATATGCGGGGTGCCTTGGGTGGATGAAGAGCAAGGGGATTGAGTGGCAGAAAACAACTCCACACTCCCCACAACAGAATGGTGTCGCAGAGAGAGCGAATTGCACAATCCTTAACATGGTGCGATCCATGTTGAGCGACGCCGGCCTTACACAACGGTATTGGGCGGAGGCGGCAAGGACACCAGCGTACATCATGAATCTCATGCCGACCAAGCCGCTGAAGGACAAGGAGAGCAATGCGTGGAAGACGCCACAAGAAGTGTGGAGCGGGAGGAAGCTGACGGTGGGTCACCTCCGCACGTTTGGTTGTGTTGCACATGCAATGGTGCAGGCACGTGAGGGACGGAGCAAGCTGGACCCGCGTACCCGTCGGTGTATTTCCTTGGATATGAGAGTGGAAGCAAGGCGTATCGGCTCTTTGACCCAAGGAGGCAGCAGATTGTGCGGAGTCACGACGTCACATTCAACGAGAAAAGCTGTTGGACAAACAAGGAGGCAGGTCTCTCCAAGAGGGGGGAGTGGATGCCACTCCTTGAGGGGGAGACGCCAGAGGACGTGAATGAGGGTGACGTCCTCGTAGCAGCACCAGCCGGAGAAGATCGCCCGAGGGATGGGCAAACGGCACAATTTGTTTCGGCCAGTTCGGATGAGGAATCCGAAGCACCGGAGATGGACGTGGAGGCGGGGAGTCGACCGATGTCTCCAAGGTCTCCAAGAGAGGGGGAGCAGACGCTTGGAGAGGATGGCGCCGAAAGGGGACAGCAACAACAACAACCGCCTCAAGAGCCCCGCACGAGCAGCCGTGTGCGAAGAAGGACAAAAAGATATGATGCCCACAAGGGCATTTGGACTGGGTTCGCGCAAGAGGAGCCTCAAGGAGGCACTGCACAAGAAGGATGGGGCTGAGTGGGAGGGAGCAATAAAATGCAAGCTCGCCTCCCATGAGGAGAAAATCTCCTCAGTTATAGGTTGAGCATGGACGACTGCCATGGGTGATGCGCAAGGGGGAGATTGTTGGAATTATGCTCCTCACCATGGCAGGAGTGACTCCAAAAAGGAACACCAAAAAGACAAGCCAAGGTGGCTTAGTGGTTAATGGTGTCCACCTCTAGAGGCAAGGGCCCGGGTGAAATTCTGCCCTGCCTCAAGGGAAGTGGAAAACAGATTCCAGGAAGCTAGCTCAACCTCTAGAGTTCCTCTTTAAGTTTCTAGAAGGCCAGGTGAGGGTCCAGGAAGGTGGCACACCTTCTAGAAGGGGTGACTTGTCTTACAAGGCATCTAGAGGTGTCTTGGTCTTCTGGACACCTTCCCTCCTACTAGAAGCAAGCTGAGGAATCTAGGAAGGGGCAGAAGCTTCTAGAGGAGGGAAGGGATGCCTTTCTAGGTGGGAAAAGGACAGCCTACCAAGGAGCACTCTAGAAGCCATAGAATCTGCTAGGAAGCTCCAAATCTGGCATGCTTTGGTGTTCTGGAAAGCTTAGATCAGTGGCTATAAAATGCCACTGCTTGTGAGCCTTGATCAAGTGTTAATTCCCATCCAATTTAGGACAAAACTATTGCCTCACTCTCTGACCAGATTTTGCCATCCTTGGAACCAGTTGCCTCCATAGTTTCAGTCTCTCCAAAAACAGTTGGTGGTGTGAACCAGCCACTGCTAGGGACCCTCCAGGGTGCACACTCACCCTCAGGCCAACAGGCCGGGTCAGAGAGGAGTACCGGCACATGGGGGGCAGCATCGGCAAACCTCTCCCCCACCACATGGAGGACCGGGACATCCTGAGGCATGCGGGAGAGGAAGCGCCAACATGCCAACGAGGTCGCGAAAGCATAGACTCTCAAAGAACATGGTGTCGCGAGACTCGACACGACGTGACGGCGGGCTGGGTCCCAGAACCGTCAGACCTTGGAGCGGGGGGATCTCCACAAAGGCGCAGAGGCGGCCGCGTGGAGAGACTTTGGAGCCCTGCTGCTCTGGGGTGAACCAGACGCAAGCAAGGGAGACCCAGATGCGCACGAGGCGCAAGTCAGCATGGTGACCGTACCACAGCTCATACGGCATGGTGTGGCAATGGCATGGCATTCCACACCCAGGTCGTGTAGGCAAAGCCCTCAAAGACAAATGCCTCTCGGAGACCGCAATCGGCTTGCATCGCACGGACAGCGTCCTCCATAGTGCGGTTCCACCGCTCCAAGACGTCGTTCTGCTAGGGGTGGCGGGAGCATAGTAGCGGTGGTCGACTCCGTGCTCAGTGAGCCAGCGGTGAAGGTCGCCCATTAACTCCCCCCCACGGTCGGAGCGAAAGACATCGAGGGTCTAACGCGACTGATGCTCAACCATAGTCAGCCAGCGCGGAAGTGACATAATGGAGATCCTGAGGGAGCTCACCGCGAAGGACAACCTCACCAGACGCCTGGACAAAGATTGTGGTATCATCGCCGACGTGGGTGACATCCAGTCCCACGCTGGTGAAGGCACGGACGGAAAGGAGGTTGAGCTCGAGATCAGGCATGAACAGAATGTTGGAGACATACACCGGGCCAGATGGAACAATGAACTGGATGACACCAACGCCGCGTACTGGCACCTCCTGGCCAGCAGCGGTGCAAGCACAACGAACATGTCACAACGACAGGTCATGTGGTGAGTGGCGCCAGAGTCAACGATCCACAAACCATCAGCAAACCTAGTGACGCGGTGATGGAATAGAGGGCAACAGAGCACAACGACTCAACACGAACATCATTGGGGCACTGAGACTGCTCAACATGCAAGAGGCGATGCCGCAAGTCATCCAACCATGCGAGCTCATCAAGACCATCAAAACACTCCAAATCCACAACAGACATAGCTAAACGGTCATCACCACGCAACTCCCCTGACACGGAACCAGCAGTGAACATAGTGGGCTCGGTCCGTATGTGCATACCTCCCTGAAGTGTGCAGACGACCTGCTCGAGCTCCGTGAGGCACCGGGGCGCATCTTCAGGAGGGATCGCGGGGACTGCGGTGGGGGAGACATTGGTGATCCATCCAGTCGAAGACTCAGAGGCGGAGGAGGCACCAGACGAGGAGGTAGAATGGGCCTCGTAGGCCTGGCGGATCCTGCATCTGACGCACGACCAGTTGATGGGACGGCCCGTCAGGCGAGTACAGTTTGTGTAGCGATGGGGATCGCCACAGCTGTAGCAGATCACCTATTGGCTGCTACCGCCGGAGCCCCCCAGGCCGTTGCTGTCCCCTATCCTCCGCCCTTCTTGCCGCTAACGTGCCCTTTGTCTTTCTTCCCCTCCACGGCTGCTACAGTCGCCGAAGTGGAGGAGGGAGTGGGTGTTACTGGGGTCTGAGTGGAAGTGACGGCCACTGCAGTCATGCAGGCCAGGCACTCACGGTGGAGACGAGCCGCCTCAACCGCCCCTGTCTGCTCTAGATAGATGCGCTGGGCCCACTAGAGCAGGGTGATGCGACAGGAGCGACGCTCAAGCTAGCCATGGCTATAGATGGTAAACATCGCGGCGTAGCGCTCAGCGACACCGATCATGATGGTGGTCAGTGCGCCTAGATGTGTGGGGGCTAGTGTCCCCAGTCGTGTGTAGGTAAGCATGGCTCGTCGCCGGTACTCTACTGGAGACTCCCACTCACCCTGACAGAGTAAGTTAAAGTGTGTGACACGCTGGGCACGGGTGGCTGCCGTCTCACCCTCCAGAAGGGTCAGAGCTGGGTCCCAAGCATCGCAGGGATCTGCGCCTGTGCCACTTAAGTAGTCACCGTCGAAGGGAGCATAGTCCAGCAGAGAGTCCTCACGGATGGCCATGGTCAGGCCATGCACGGCGTGGCGGGCCATCGCACACTGGCGGGGATCATCAGTCTGGTACCGACTGTGATAGTACGGCCAGACCCCCTCCGCCATCACCCACAGGTTGAAACACATGCACCATGCATCGAAGCCAACCGTTGGAGATTACTACGGTGGTGGGGTGTCAAATTCCTTGGGTGGCTTCTCTATGGACAGGGCTACCTCAGAGGCTACCCGTACAAGGCCCTGACCCTCCCTATGACCATTGTAATGCAATGCGTCACCTCCAAATCTTCAACTAGGTCAACAGTGCCGCGAGCAGCCATTCCCTTCTCAACTGCACTGTCTGTCTGTTGTCCATCATGTCAATGCGCTGCATAGCAACAGTGTAAAAAATGGGTCCCGACATGGGAGGCCGCCAACCGCTCTTGGTATTGCAACCAAGGTAACATATCACCCTCGAACGAGGGATCAACACTTGAGGTTCGTTCGGTTTGCAACCTCATGAAGTCCGCATGAAGGTCTTTAGTGTCTACCCTTGGTTGGAAACTCTGTGAGAAATCTCAAAGGCAAGAACCGTAAATGGATGCATGTAGGGTACAGGCTTTTTTACCAGTAGAACTTTGCTAACTTTTCTGCGTGCACTGGCTCCACAGGAGCCGACCTCAACCTACAGTCCTACTTGGCGCATCCTAAGACCGCCAAGTGTCATCCTCAAGGCAGGCTCTAGAAAGCTTCCTAGAAGCTTCCTGTCCCATTTTGGGCCATAAAGAAAATGCAGCTGTCGTGAGGTTTGAGCCCGCGACCCATTAGCTCCGGCGCCTGTCCCTACTAGGCCACAATGATGTGTTTCCTATGATAATCTCCCGGGGACATACCCATTATGGGCAGTGCATTCCTGGCCTATCTCACAGCAGACGAAGGGGACTTACTCCATAGAGCAGTGCATGCCTTGTCTTTCCGTGCAACCAACCAGTTAGACCAGTGGACAAGGTGCATACCATTCAAAAACTCTCTCCCTTGCACCTCTGTCCATCCATGGCTCACTGGACTCCATCAATGCATTGGGACTCACCCTTCCTCTACCGCACTCCTCATGTCGAATCCACAAATGCCTGCATAGTGCAAGTTGCTCTCCAACGGCTTGGTCATGCAGTCAACAAGCATGCTCTTGGTTCCGCAGTGCTGTAAGTGCACCACGTTCTTCATGACCAAGTCACGTGAGTAGTGGTAACATATGTCAATGTGCTTCATTCGCCGGGTGATGATCTCATCCTCAACCATCAAGATGGTGCTCATGTTGTCCATGTGTATGACCGTGGCGTCCTTCTGTGGCACTGTCATTTCGCCAAGAAGGTTACGCAACCACTGAGTCTCCTTGCAAAACTCAGACAGAGAAACGTACTCCGCCTCAGCCATGGACACGAAAGCACAATCATACTTCTTGTTGGCCCAAGAGATGGTAGCGCCATTCGAGATGCACACGTTTCTAGAGGTGGATTTTTGGTTGTCAAGATTTCCTCTCCAGTCGGCCTCGGTGTAGCACTTCTAGTGGAGGGGGTCCGTACCTTCTTGGCCTCCAAGGACGAGGCTCATGTGACTTGTTTTCTGCAAGTAATACAAGTAATACATACGCTGAGCTGCCTGCCAATGTTGTGGCCCTGGGTTGGCCACAAACCTGCTCATTTGTCCCACAGCATAGCAGATGTCCGGGCGAGTACCTACCATGGCGTACATGATGCTACCCATGGCCGACTGGTAGGGGATGTCTTGCATCTCTCTTTGTTGTGCTTCATTGCTTGGTTACATTGAGGCCTTCAGTTTTGTATCGGTCTTCATAGGGGTGAACACAGGTTTGCAGTCTTCCATGTGATAGTGCTTTAGTACCTCACCAATTCATTTGGTTTGGTTGAGTTTGATGGTGCTTACTGCTCGGT
The DNA here is from genome assembly GCA_023375785.1 of Penium margaritaceum. Classification (NCBI taxonomy): domain Eukaryota; kingdom Viridiplantae; phylum Streptophyta; class Zygnematophyceae; order Desmidiales; family Peniaceae; genus Penium; species Penium margaritaceum. The sequence continues at coordinate 40,819 of SZWC01014437.1, forward strand.
TGCGGTGGATGGCGATCCCGAGGTAGTACTCGAAAGGACCCATGTCCTTCATTTTGAACCTTTTGCTGAGGTCAGACTTCAGCTCATCCAGCAGCTCGACCGAAGAAGAGCAGATGATCAGATTATCCACGTATAGTGCAACGAGCATCAGCCCACTCCCATCATCACGCACGTACATGATTGGGTCATTTTGGAAATGCGCGAAGGAGAGACCGGTCATGGAACCATCCTTCTCTTTTTACCATATCCTTGGGCTCTGTTTCAACCCGTAGAGCGCTTTCACCAACTTGCACACCTTGCCCTTGGGAGCTTTGACTCCTTTCGGCACCTCTTGTTGAAATGGTATGCACCTTGTCCACTGCCTAGTTGGCTAGCTACACATACAGAAAAGGCATGCACCGCTCTATGGAGTACGTCCCCTTTGTCTGTTCTGAGATGGGCCAGGAATGCACTACCCATAATGGGTATGTCAACTGTGCATCATCATAGGAATCATACCTTTGTGGCCTAGTTGAATAGGCACCGGAGTCTACTATGAGAGGCTGCGAGTTTCAAACCCCATGACGGCCGAATTTTTCTTTGTGGCCCAAACTGGGAGAGGAAGCTTCTAGGAAGCTTACTAGAGCGTGCCTTGAGGATGACACTTGGCGGTCTAAGGACGCACCAAGTAGGACTGTAGGTTGAGGTTTTTCCAGTGGAGCCACTACAAGCAGAAGCTTTAGCAAGAACTCTGCAAGTATGAAGGCCTGTACCTTGCATGCATCTATTTACAGTTCTTGCCTTTGAGACTCCTCAAAGAGTGTCCAACCAAAGGTAGACACTAAAGACCAACATGCGGACTTCGTAAGGTTGCAAACCAAACAAACCTAAAGTGTGGATCCCTCGTTCAAGGGTGATATGTTATCTTGGTTGCAATACCAAGAGCGGTTGGCGGTCTCCCATGTCGGGACCCATTTTCTAGACCGTTGCTATCCGGCGCATTGACAAAGGGTTATGGGCCCACACTTCTGGTTCTAAGGCACGCTTCCAAGACAGACTAGCGCGTGGTCTTACAGGGCGCACAGGTACAACAGGTACACGAAGATCAGACGGCTCCAATCTGCTCCATCGGCTCCTTCGGCTTCTTCAGGTAGGGTGCATACACGTGGCAGACTAGGGGACGAGGAACAGCTCTGTCCATGTTGGACAAGACCCTCGAGCCCCAACGGGATTAAGCTCTACCCCTTTTTAGAAGGTGGTACGACCCCGAGTCCGTTCTCTCACGACGACACCATCACCTTAGGCGATCATCGGCAGGAGGGGTATGCAACGGAACCAACTGCACCTTTGACAACGGTCGCAGTCAGCAGCCTCATCAGCCTCATCGGCCTCAACGAAGCAGAGTAGCAGCGAAGCAGAGAAGACGAGCAACCGCAGGAAATGGCGGATCCGACTCAAGCCCGCCTTGAGGCGGGTATGTCCAAATTCACGGGGACAGGNGACGGCACCATCGCCTTAGGCGATCATCGGCGGGAGGGGTATGCAACGGAACCAACTGCACCTTTGACAACGGTCGCAGTCAGCAGCCTCATCAGCCTCATCGGCCTCAACGAAGCAGAGTAGCAGCGAAGCAGAGAAGACGAGCAACCGCAGGAAATGGCGGATCCGACTCAAGCCCGCCTTGAGGCGGATATGTCCAAATTCACCGGAACAGGTTTTCCCTTGTGGAAATGGCAGTTTGAGATTGTCATGAACGTGCGTGGCTACCTCGACATCCTAAAAGGGACCGAGACAGCACCCACCCATGCGACGGTGACGACGTATGCGGCTGACCTTGCAGCATGGACGATGAAGAACAACATGGCTCTCGTCATTCGTGTGACGTCCATCAACGAGACTGAGCACTCCCATATCACAAGATGCACGTTGGTTGCCGAGGCCTACGCAAAGCTCTCATGCGTGCATTAATCAAACGCCCTAGCAAACCGACTCTTCATCTTCCAAAGGTTGATGTCGATGAGGGTGAGTGAAGGAGAATCGATACCCACATTTTTGCAATCATAAGACAACGTGCTGCAGGAGGTCCAGCAAATGGAATGGAATTTCGACTCCAACATGCGTGCCATGATCCTTCTAATGGCGCTGCCGGAAAGCTGGGGGTCCTTGATCACCGTATTTGGCGGTTGGAAGGAGGCAGATTTGACGTACGGGGCTGTCGCCGAACACGTCCGCAACAATTCCATGTGACGTAGTGGCAGTGAGGCAAACATCTCAGCCTATGCCTTTCCCTTCGGTGGACAAGGTGCAAGCTCTCGCTCCAGTCAAGGCAACAGCAGAAGCGGTGGCGGTGGAGGGAAAGACAATGGTGGCGGGAAGAGTTCCAAGAAGCCCGGCAACTGTCACAACTATGGCAAGGCTGGGCACTGGGCTAGGGACTGCCGTAGTCCCAAGAAAAAAGGCGGGAACAAATGTGGAAAGGAGAAGAAGGAGGTCACCAACAGGATGGCTAGGGGGCTGCCCATGAAGGGCGTAGCGATCCTTAGGCTCGGGGCATTTGCCCTTGACTCGGGCACCAACCACCACTCATCAAAAGAGAAGGGTGGATTTGTCTCCATGGCCGAGTCTGTCATGCGCATCAAGTGTGCAAACGGCGGCGTCGTCCAAGCCATGGGCGAAGGGGACAAGGTGATCACGTTCAACGTGAACGGTGTGGAGAAGGCGGTCAACCTTCAAAAGGTGGTGTACATGCCCTCCTTCGCAGCCAACTTGCTGTCCGTCTCACAAATCACCGACAACAACATGACAGTGGTGTTCACCAACAAGGAAGCGGTGGCCCT
>SZWC01014437.1:43692-65373 GCA_023375785.1 Penium margaritaceum
GAGAAGGCGGTCAACCTTCAAAAGGTGGTGTACATGCCCTCCTTCGCAGCCAACTTGCTGTCCGTCTCACAAATCACCGACAACAACATGACAGTGGTGTTCACCAACAAGGAAGCGGTGGCCCTAAAAAACGAGGACATCCAGATTTTGTCTCATGCTTCAAGTTCCAAGAGCCAACGACCTCTACGTGCTTCAAACCAAAGTCATCAAGGCGTCACATGAGGAACTCGAATGTGCCACTAATACAGTGGCACTAGAGCGAAAGGATACACCACTGGCAACCGTTGCAGCTGCCACATCAACCAAGGACACTGATACAGAGTTGTGGCACCGGCGATTTGGCCACGTGGCCAACAGCACGCTGCAAAAGATGCAGGAGCAAGAGGTAGCCCGCAGAATGGAAGGGTGCACCATGAAGCATGGCGAAGGGTGTACATTGTGTGAACCATGCCTCCAAGCGAAGGCAAAGAAGAAGCCGTTTGGGAGAGGAGGTCAACGAGCACAGCATGTCTTGGAGCTGATACACAGTGACGTGTGTCGACCCTTCCGCACACTGTCCAACGGAGGAAGCAAGTACTTCCTGACCTTCATTGACGACCACAGCCGCAAGTTATGGATCTACTTCCTCAAAACAAAGGGAGAGGTAAAGGAGAAGCTCCTCGAGTTCGTCGACATGGTAGAGCGGCAAACGTCCAAGAAAGTGGAGACGCTCTGAAGTGGCAATGGGGGTGAGTACGAGGCATGCAAGCCTTGGCTCAAGCATCATGGCATCTGCCATGAGCAAACCACCCCTTGCAATCCCCAAAGCAATGGCATTGCCGAGAGGATGAACCAAACCCTGCTCGGCATGGTGCAAAGCATGCTCTTCGACGCCAAGCTCCCACCTTGCTTTTGGGCTGAAGCAGCAACAACGGCTTGCTACCTCTTGAACCTCACACCAACGACCGCCTTGCGGAAGCGTGGAAAGGAGCGAGACAAGCAGCTGAAGACCCCACAGGAAGCATGGTCAGGAAAGAAACTCAACGCATCTCATCTGAAGGTGTTTGGGTCAACTGCATGGGTGAAGATTCAGTCGGGAGAAAGTGGAAGTAAGCTGGACGCACGTTCCAGGAAGTGCGACATGGTTGGGTATGACACATCACACAAAGCCTATCGGCTTTGGGACCAGGTAGCAGGTAAGCTCGTGAGGATCCGCGACGTCGTGTTTGACGAACGCACCCTTGAAAAGAGATAGCTACTAGACCCAAACCTCGCTCCCAAAGCGGGAGAGTGGATAGTGTTGCTTGATTCCGGAGACCAAGTACCCGACAACTAGCTCGCTTTGACAGCGGGTGGTGGGAATGGGAGAATAGCTACGGAGGATGACGCAGCATCTGACATCGACGCGGATGCCGAGGCGTCTGGGGCTTCCGAGTCTGACTTGGAGTCTGACGACTCTTCTAACGACGACGACAAAAAACCACCACCTATGGAAGCACCAGCACCAAAGCAAGAAGCTGCACTAGCACTTTGGCACAGTTTACAACCAAAGAAAGCACCTTTGCGGTATGAGGATGATTGGACCGGCCTTAGCTGGTCGTGCATGGCTCAGGGAGAGCCATCCACAGTGGTGGAGGCAATGAATGGCCCAGATGTGGCCAAGTGGAAGGAGGCAGTGGACAGCGAGCTTGCGTCCATTGCCAAGAACGGCACGTGGGTGCTGGTAGATAGACCCGACAAGACCAACGTGGTGGGATCCAAGTGGATCCTATGAGTGAAGAAGAAGTAAGACGGCAACATCGACAAGTTCAAGGCAAGGGTAGTGGCTAAGGGGTTCTCTCAACGCCTTGGCTCCGAGTACGATGAGACGTTCGCGCCCGTCGTGACCTTTGCCTCGGCCCGCTCTCTCCTTGGCATTGCAGTTGCAAAGAACCTGGAGAAGAACGTGGTGGACTTGCAGCACTGCGGAACAAAGAGCATTCTTGCTGACTGCATGACCAAGCCGCTGGAGAGCGACTTGCACTATGCAGGTATTCGTGGATTCGGCATGAGGAGTGCAGCAAAGGAAGGGTGAGCCCCAAGGCATTGATGGAGCCCAGTGAGCGACAAATGGACAGAGGTGCTAGGGAGAGATTTGTTGAAATGGTATGCACCTTGTCCACTGCCTAGCTGGCTAGCTACACATACAGAAAAGGCATGCACCGCTCTATGGAGTACGTCCTCTTGGTCTGTTCTGAGATGGGCCAGGAATGCACTGCCCATAATGGGTATGTTCCCTGTGCGTCATCACAGGAGTCATACCTTTGTGGCCTAGTTGAATAGGCATCGTAGGTTCATATCAGAGGTTGTGGGTTCAAATCCCACGACGACCGTAGGTTTCTTTGTGGCCCAAACTGGGACAGGAAGTTTCTAGGAAGTTTACTAGAGCCTGCCTTGAGAATGACACTTGGCGATCTAAGGACACGCCAAGTAGGACTGCAGGTTGAGGTTGGCTCCAGTGGAGCCACTACAAGCAGAACCTTTTGTAAAAGCTCTACACGTATACAAGTCTGTACCTTGCATGCATCCATTTACAATACTTTCCTTTGAGACTCCTCATTGAGTTTCCAACCAAAGGTAGACACTAAAGACCAACATGCGGACTTCGTGAGGTTGCAAACCAAACAAACCTAATGTGTGCATCCCTCGTTCGAGGGTGATATGTTATCTTGGTTGAAATTCCAAGAGCGGTTGGCGGTCTCCCATGTCGGGACCCGTTTTCTAGACCGTTGCTATTTGGCGCATTGACACCTCCATCAGCACTTCCATGTCGAGCTTCTCATAGAGGAAAGCTGTCGTGACATCCATCTAATACATCTCTGTGGCTGCGATGACAAGGAGAGAACAGATGGAGGCAAAGGTCAGAAAGGGCGGAAATGTCTCGTCATACTCAGAGCCCAGGCATTGAGAAAACCCCTTTGCCACTACCCTCGCCTTGAAATTTTTGATTTTTCCGTCTTACTTCTTCTTCAATCAGAGAACCCACTTGGATTTCACCACGTGGGCCTTGTCGGGTCTATCCACCAGTACCCACATGCCATTATCGACAATGGATGCGAGCTCCCTGTCCACTGCCTCCTTCCACTTGGCCGCATCCGGGCCAATCATCGCCTTTGCCACTGTGGATGGATCTCCTTGAGTTGTGCACAGCCAGCGAAAGCCAGTCCAATCGTCCTCATACCGCAATGGTGTTTTCTTTGGTCGCAAACTGCGCTGGGGTACTGGCGCGGCTTCCTCCTTTGCTGCTGGTGCTACCACAGGTGGTGATATGTCCTCGTCATCGGCCGACTCCAAATCAGACTTGGAAGCCCCGGATGCCTTGGTATCTCTGTTCATGTCTAATGTTGCGTCATCCTACGCAGCTGCTCTCCCATTCCCACCACCTGCTGGTAAAGCAAGCCAGTTGTTGGATGCTTGATCTCCGGACTCAAGCAACACTATCCACTCTCCCGCCTTGGGAGCGAGGATCGGGTCCAGCAACTCTCCCTTTCCAACGGTGCATTTGTCAAACTCAACGTCACCGCTCCTCACGAGCTTGCCAGCTGTCTGGTCCCAAAGCTCATAGGCTTTGTGTGATGTGTCGTACCCAACCATGACGCACTTTTTAGAACGTGCGTCCAGCTTACCTCCACCTTCTCCCCACTGGAACTTCACCCATGCACTTGACACGAACACCTTAAGATGAGAGGCACTGGGTTTCTTTCCCGACCATGCTTCTTGTGGCGTCTTCAGTAGCTTGTCCTGCTCCTTTCCATGCTTCTGCAAGGTGGTTGCTAGTGTAAGGTTCAGAAGACAACAGGCCGTTGTTGCAACTTCAGCCCAAAAGCGAGGTGGGAGCTTGGCGTAAAAGAGCATGCTTCGCACCATGTCGCGTAGGTTTTGGTTCATCCTCTCGGCCACGCCATTGCTTTGGGGGTTGTAACGGGTGGTTTACTTGTGGCAGATTCCATGATGCTTGAGCCGAGGCTTGCAAGCCTTGTACTCACCCCCGTTGTCACTTCGGAGTGTCTTCACCTTCTTGGACGTTTGCCGCTCTACCATGGCGATGAATTCCTGGAGCTTCTCCTTGACCTCTCCCTTTGTTTTGAGGAAGTAGATCCACAACTTGCGGCTGTGGTCATCGATGAAGGTCAGAAAGTACTTGCTTCCTCCATTAGACGTCGTACAAAAGGGTCTGCACACGTCATTGTGGATCAGGTCCAAGACATTCTCCGCTCGTTGACCTCCTCTCCCAAACGGCTTCTTCTTTGCCTTTGCTCGGAGGCATGGTTCACACAATGTACACCCTTCTCCATCCTTCATGGTGCACCCCTCCATTCCGCAGACTACCTCTTGCTCCTGCATCTTCTGCAAGAGGCTGTTGGCCACGTTGCCAAATCGTTGATGTCACAGCTCGGCGTCAGTGTCCTTGGTTGATGTGGCGGCCGCAGCGGTTGCTAGTGGTGCATCCTTTGGCTTCAGTGCCACTGTCTTGGTGGCACATGCCTGTCCCTCATCTGACACCTTGATGACTTTGGTTTAAAGGACGTAGAGGCCGTCAACTCTTGGAACTTGAAGCATGAGGTCGTCTTTGGTATACAGAGTTTTTATGCCTTAACTTCTTAGGGCCACGACTTCCTTGTTGGTGAACACCACTGTCATGTTGTTGTGGGTGATTTGTGAGACCGACAGCAGGTTTGGTACAAAGGAGGGCATGTACGCCACCTTTTAAAGATTGACCTCCTTCTCGGCACCGTTCACATAACCTTGTCCCCTTCGCCCATGGCTTGGACGACGCCTCCGTTTGCACACTTGATGCGCATGCCAGATTTGGCCATGGAGACAAATCCACCCTTCTCTTTTGAGGAGTGGTGGTTGGTGCCCGAGACAAGGGCGAATGCCTTTGGTCCAAGGAATGTTGCCCCCTTCATGGAAAACCCTTCAGCCATCATGTTGGTGAGCTCCTTCTTCTCCTTCCCACCTTTGTTCCTGCCTTCTTTCCTAGGACTATGGCAGTCCCTTGCCCAATGTCCAGCCTTGGAATAGTTGTGACAGTTGCCGGGCTTCTTGGAACTCTTCCCGCCACCATTGCCTTTCTCTCCACCGCCACCGCTTCCGCTGTTGCCTTGAATGGAGCGAGAGCTTGCACCTTGTCCACCAAAGCGGGAGGCATAGGTTGAAATGTTTGCCTCACTGCCACTGCGTCGTATGGACTTGTTGCGGACGTGTTCGGCGACAGCCTCATACGTCAGATCTGCCTCCTTCCAACCGCCAAATACGGTGATCAAGGACTCCCAGGTTTACAACAGCACCATCAGAAGGATCATGGCACGCATGTTGGAGTCCAGATTCCATTCCATTTGCTGGACCACTTGCAGCACGTTGTCGAACAACTGCAAAAATGCGGGTTTGGATTCTCCTTCGCTCACCTTCATCGATATCAACCTTTGGAAGATGAAGAGTCGGTTTGCTAGGGCGTTTGATTGAGTCACACGTGAGAGTTTTGCGTAGGGCTCGGCAGCCGATGTGCATCTTGTGATGTGGGAGTTTTGAGTCTCGTTGATGGACGTGACAAGTATGGCAAGAGCCATGTTGTTCTTTGTTGTCCATGCCATGCTGCAAGGTCAGCCGCATACATAGTCACTGTCGCATTGTCGGGTGCTGTCTCAGTCCCTTTTAGATGTCGAGGTAGCCACACGGGTTCATGAAAATCTCAAAACTGCCATTTCCACAAGGGAAAACCTGTCCCCGTGAATTTGGACATACCCGCCTCAAGGCCGGCTTGAGTCGGATCTGCCATTTTTTGGAAGTTGCTCAACTTCTCTGCTTTGCTGCTGCTCTGTTTCGTTAAGGCTGATGAGGCTGATGAGGTTGCTGACTGCGACCGTTGTCAAAGGTGCAATTGGTTCCGTTGCATACCCCTCCTGCTGATGATTGCCGAAGGCGATTGTGCCGTCGTGAGGAAATAGACTTGCGTTCGTACCACCTTCTAAAGGGGTAGAGCTTGATCGCGTTGGGGCATGAGGGTCTTGTCCAACATGGACATAGCTATTCCTTGTACCCTAGTCTGCCACGTGCGTGCACCCTACCTGAAGAAGCCGATGGAGACGCTGGAGCAGATTGGAGCCGTCAGATCTTAGTGTCCCTATTGTACCTGTGCGTCATGCAAGACCACGCGCGAGTTGGTCTTGGAAGCGTGCCTTAGAACTAGAATGTGGGCCGATAACCCTTTGTCAATTCGTTGGATAACAACGGTCTAGAAAATGGGTCCCGACATCGGAGGCTGCCAACCGCTCTTGGTATTGCAACCAAGATAACATGTTACCAGCCAACGAGGGATCCGCACTTTAGGTTCGTTCGTTTTACAACCTCACAAAGTCCGCACAAAGGTCTTTTATGTCAACCCTTGGTTGGACACTCTGTTAGGAGTCTCAAAGGCAAGAACTATAAATGGATGCATGCAGGGTCCAGGCTTTTCTACCTGCAGAGCTTTTCTAAAGCTTCTGCTTGCAGTGGTTCCACAGGAGCCAACCTCAACCTGCAGTCCTACTCGGCGCGTCCTACGACCGCCAAGTGTCATCCTCAAAGCAGGTTCTAGAATTCTTCCTAGAAGCTTCTTGTCCCATTCTGGGCCACAAAGAAAAATGCGGCCGTCGCGGGGTTTGAGCCTACGACCCATGAGCTCCGGCGCCTCTCCCAACAAGGCCACAATGTTATGTTTCCTATGATAATCTCCATGGGATATACCCATTATGGGTAGCGCATTCCTGGCCTATCTCATAACAGACCAAGGGGACGTACTCCATAGAACAGTGCATGCTTTGTCTTTCCGTGCAACCAGCCAGTTAGACCAGTAGACAAGGTGCACACCATTCAAAAAATCTCTCCCTTGCACCTCTGTCCATCCATAGCTCACTGGACTCCATCAATGCCTTGGGACTCACCCTTCCTCTACCGCACTCCTCGTGTCGAATCCACGAATACGTGCATAGTGTAAGTCGCTCTCCAGCGGCTTGGTCATGCATTCAGCAAGCATGCTCTTGGTTCCGCAGTGCTGTAAGTCCACCACGTTCTTCATGACCAAGTCACATGAGTAGTGGTAACATATGTCGATGTGCTTCGTTCGCTGGGAGATGATCTCATCCTCAGCCATCAAGATGGTGCTCATGTTGTCCATGTGTACGACCGTGGCGTCCTTCTGTGGCATTGTCATTTTGCCAAGAAGGTTACGCAACCACTGAGTCTCCTTGCAAAACTCAGACAGAGCAACGTACTCCGCCTCAGCCGTGGACACGAAAACACAACCATGCTTCCTGCTGGCCCATGAGATGGTAGCGCCACTCAAGATGCACACGTTTCTTGAGGTGGATTTTTGGTTGTCAAGATTTCCTCTCCAGTCGGCCTCGGTGTACCACTTATGGCGGAGGGGGTCCGTACCTTCTTGGGCACCAAGGACGAGGCCCATGTGATGTGTCTTCTACAAGTAGCGTAAGATGCGCTTGACTGCCTGCCAATCCTGTGGCCCTGGGTTGGCCACAAACCTGCTCACTTGTCCCACAGCATAGCAGATGTCCGAACAAGTATCTACCATGGCGTACATGATGCTATCCACGGCGGACTGGTAGGGGATGTCTTGCATCTCTCTTTGTTTTGCTTCATTTCTTGGCGACATTGAGGCCTTCAGTTTTGAATCGGTCGTCATTGGGGTGCAGATAGGTTTGCAGTATTCCATGTGATAGTCCTTTAGTACCTCACCGATGTATTTGGTTTGGTTGAGTTCAATGGTACCTACTGCTCGGTTCCCATGGATGCCAGTCCCGAGGTAGTACTCAAGAGGACCCATGTCCTTCATTTTGAACCTTTTGCTGAGGTCAGACTACAGCTCATCCAGTAGCTGGACCGAAGAAGAGCAAATAATCAGATCATCCACATGTAGTGCAACAAGCATCAGCCCACCCCCATCATTGCACACGTACATGCTTGGGTCATTTTGGAAATGCGCGAAGGAGAGACCGGTCATGGAACCACCCTTCTCTTTGTACCATATCCTTGGACCCTGTTTCAACCCGTAGAGCGCTTTCACCAACTTGCACACCTTGCCCTTGGGAGCTTTGACTCCTTCCGGCACCTCCATCAGCACTTCCATGTCGAGCTTCCCGTAGAGGAAAGCTGTCGAGACGTCCATCTGGTACATCTCCTTGTTCTTTGTGGCTGCGATGGGAAGGAGAGAGCGGATGGAGGCAAAGGTCACAATGGGCACAAATGTCTTGTCGTACTGAGAGCCCGGGCGTTGAGAAAACCCCTTTGTCGCTACCCTCGTCTTGAAATTCTTGATTTTTCCGTCTTGCTTCTTCTTCAATCCGAGAACCCACTTGGATGTTACCACGCGGGCCTTGTCGGGTCTATCCACCAGCACCCACGTGCCATTCTCGGCAATGGACGCGAGCTTGCTGTCCACTGCCTCCTTCCACTTGGCCGCATCCAGGCCATTCATCGCCTTTGCTACTGTGGATGGCTCTCCCTGAGCCATGCACGGCCAAGGAAGGCCAGTCCAATCGTCCTCATACCGCAAAGGTGTTTTCTTTGGTCGCAAACTGCACCGGGATGCTGGTGCGGCTTCCTCCTTTGCTGCTGGTGCTACCACAGGTGGTGATGTGTTGTCATCATCGTCAGACTCCAAATCAGAATCGGAAGCCCTGGACACCTTGGTACCTGCGTCCATGTCAAATGTTGCATCATCCTACGCAACTGTTGTCCCATTCCCACCAATTGCTTGTAAAGCGAGCCAGTTGTTGGGTGCTTGGTCTTCGGACTCAAGCAACACTATCCACTCTCCCGCCTTGGGAGCGAGGATCGGGTCCAGCAGCTCTCCCCTTCCAAGGGTGCATTTGTCAAACTCAACGTCATCGCTCCTCACAAGCTTGCCTGCTGCCTGGTCCCAAAGCCGATAGGCTTTGTGTGACGTGTCGTACCCAACCATGACGCACTTTTTAGAATGTGCGTCCAGCTTACATCCACCTTCTCCCGACTGGATCTTCACCCATGCAGTTGACCCGAACACCTTTAGATGAGAGGCGTTGGCTTTTTTTCCCAACCATGTTTCTTGTGGGGTCTTCAGCTGCTTGTCCTGCTCCTTTCCATGCATCCGTAAGGTGGTTGCTGGTGTGAGGTTCAAAAGCCAGCAGGCCGTTGTTACAGCTTCAGTCCAAAAGCAAGATGGGAGCTTGGCGTCAAAGAGCATGCTTCGCACCATGTCGAGTAGGGTTTGGTTCATCATCTCGGCCACGCCATTGCTTTGGGGGTTGTAAGGGGTGGTTTACTTGTGGCAGATGCCATGATGCTTGAGTCAAGGCTTGCAAGCCTTGTACTCACCCCCGTTGTCACTTCGGAGCGTCTTCACCTTCCTGGGCGTTTGCCGCTCTACCATGGCGACGAATTCCAGGAGCTTCTCCTTAACCTCTCCCTTTGTTTTGAGGAAGTAGATCCACAACTTGCAGCTATGGTCTTCGATGTAGGTCAGGAAGTACTAGCATCCTCTGTTGGACGTTGTGCGAAAGGGTCCGCACACGTCATTGTGGATCAGGTCCAAGGCATTCTCCGCTCGTTGACCTCCTCTCCCAAATGGTTTCTTCTTTTCCTTTGCTCGGAGGAATGGTTCACACAATGCACACCCTTCTCCATGCTTCATGGTGCACCCTTCCATTCCGTAGATTACCTCTTGCTCCTACATCTTCTGCAATGGGCTGTTGGCCACGTTACCACATCGCCCATGCCACAGCTCGGCGTCAGTGTCCTTGGTAGATGTGGCGGCCGCAACGGTCACTAGTGGTGCATCCTTTGGCTTCAGTGCCACTGTCTTGGTGGTACATGCCTGTCCCTCATCTGACGCCTTGATGACTTTGGTTTAAAGCACGTAGAGGTCGTCAACTCTTGGAACTTGAAGCATGAGGTTATCTTTGATATACAGATTTTTTAAGTCTTCATTTTTAGGGCCACGACTTCCTTGTTGGTGAACACCACTGTCATGTTGTTGTAAGTGATTTGTGAGACCGAAAGCAGGTTCGCTGCAAAGGAGGGTATGCACACCACCTTTTGAAGATTGACCTCCTTCTTGGCACCGTTCAAGTTACCTTGTTCCCTTCGTCCATGGCTTGGACGACGTCGCCGTTTGTACACTTGATACGCATGCCAGATTCGGCCATTGAGACAAATCCACCCTTCTCTTATGAGGAGTAGTGGTTGGTGCCTGAGTCAAGGGCGAATGCCTTTGGTCTAAGGAGTGTTGCCCCCTTCATGGACAACCCTTCAGCCATCATGTTGGTGAGCTCCTTCTTCTCCTTCCCACCTTTGTTCCTGCCTTGCTTCCTAGGACTATGGCAGTCCCTTACCCAGTGTACAGCCTTGGCACAGTTGTGACAGTTGCCGGGCCTCTTGGAACTCTTCCCGCCACCATTGCCTTTCCCTGCACCGTAAGGCTTCTGTTGTTGCCTTGAATGGAGCGAGAGCTTGCACCTTTGTCCACCAAAGCGAGAGGCATAGTTTGAAATGTTTGCCTTACTACCACTGGGTCGCATGGACTCGTTGTAGACGTGTTCGGCGACAGCCTCATACGTCATATCTGCCTCCTTCCAACCGCCAAATACGGTGATCAAGGACCCCCAACTTTCTAGCAACGCCATCAGAAGGATCATGGCACGCATGTTGGAGTCGAGATTCCATTCCATTTGCTGGACCACTTGCAGCACGTTGTCGAACGACTGCAAAAATGCGGGTATGGATTCTCCTTCGCTCACCCTCATCGACATCAACCTTTGGAAGATGAAGAGTCGGTTTGCTAGGGCGTTTGATTGATGCACACGTGAGAGTTTTGCGTAGGCCTGGGCTGCCGATGTGCATCTTATGATGTGGGAGTGTTGAGTCTCGTTGATGGACGTGACAAGTATGGCAAGAGCCATGTTGTTCTTTGTTGTACATGCCATGCTGCAAGGTCAGCCGCATACGTAGTCACTGTCGCATTGTCGGGTGCTGTCTTGGTCCCTTTTGGATGTCGAGGTAGTCACGTGGGTTCATGAAAATCTTGAAACTGCCATTTCCACAAGGGAAAACCTGTCCCCGTGAATTTGGACATACCCGCCTCAAGGCAGGCTTGAGTCAGATCTACCCTTTTTTGGCGGTTGCTTGTCTTCTTTGCTTTACTGCTACTCTGTTTTGTTAAGGCCGATGAGGCTGATGAGGCTGCTGATTGCGACCGTTATCAAAGGTGCAATTGGTTCCGTTGCATACAAGTAATGTATGCGACAGAATCCTTGGCCGACTAGACCAAAACTGCGGTGCTTGAGGGTCTCCGACCCTCAAGCTATCCCGCCTAACCGCCCACAGTCCCAGGTGACCCCGCTCGAGCCACGTGGCTCCTTCGACCAGTCGGCGTGGCATTGCCATGCTACACTCTCCCTCGCTAGAAGTGAGAGCCGCCTCGGCATCTCCGCTAATCCCGACGTGGGATTCGAGCCCTAGAGCTTTGATACCAATGCAACGGATTTCGACAGAATCCTTGGCCGACTAGGCCAAAACCGTGTTGCTTGAGGGTCTCCGACCCTCAAGCCATCCCGTCTAACCGCCCACAGTCCAAGGTGATCCCGCTCGAGCCACGTGGCTCCTTCGACCGGTCGGCATTGCACTGCCACGCTACACTCCCCCCCACTAGGAGTGAGAGCCGCCTCGGCATCTTCGGTAATCCCGACGTGGGATTCGAGCCCTGGAGCTCTAATACCAATGTAGCGGATTCGATGGAATCCTTGGCCAACTAGGCCAAAACCACGGTGCTTGAGGGTCTCCGACCTTCAAGCCATCCCGTCTAACCGCCCACAGTCCCAGGTGACCCCGTTCGAGCCACGTGGCTCCTTCGACCGGTCCGCGTGGCACTGCCATGCTACACTCCCCCTCACTAGGAGTGAGAGCCGCCTCAGCATCTCCGGTCAACCGACGTGGGATTCGAGCCCTGGAGCTCTGATATCAATGTAACGGATTCGACGGAATCCTTGCCCGACTAGGCCAAAACCGCGGTGCTTGAGGGTCTCCGACCCTTAAGCCATCCCTTCTAACCGCCCACAGTCCTAGGTGACCCCGCTCGAGCCACGTGGCTCCTTTGACCGGTCGGCGTGGCACTGCCACGCTACACTCCCCCCGGCTAGGAGTGAGAGTAGCCTTGGCATCTCCGGTAATCCCGATGTGGGATTCGAGCCCCGGAGTTTTGATACCAATGTAATGGATTCGACGGAATCCTTGGCCGACTAGGCCAAAACCGCGGTCCTTGAGGGTCTCCGAACCTCAAGTCATCCCGTCTAACCGTCCACAGTCCTAGGTGACCCCGCTCGAGCCACGTGGCTCCTTCGACCGGTCGGCATGGCACTGCCACGCTACAATACCCCTCCTGGTGATGATTGCCTTAAGGTAATGGTGCTGTCGTGAGAAAATGGAGTCGCGGTCGTACCACCTTCTAAAGGGGTAGTGTTTTATCCCGTTGGGGCATGAGAGTCTTGTCCAACATGGACAGAACTATTCCTTGTCCCCTAGTCTGCCACGTACGCGCACCCTACCTGAAGAAGCTGATGGAGCCAATGGAGCAGATTGGAGCCGTCTGATCTTCGTGTCCCTATTGTACCTCTGCGTCTTGCAAGACCACGCGCGAGCTGGTCTTGGAAGCGTGCCTTAGAACCAGAAGTGTGGGCCCATAACCCTTTGTCAATGCTTCGGATAGCAACGGTCTAGAAAACAGGTCCCGACATCGGAGGCCGCAAACCGCTCTTCGTATTGCAACTAGGATAACAAGTCACCCTCGAATGAGGGATCTACACTTTAGGTTCATTCGGTTTACAACCTCACGACGTTTGCACAAAGGTCTTTAGTGTCAACCCTTGGTTGGACACTCCGTGAGGAGTCTCAAAGGAAAGTATTGTAAATGGATGCATGCAGGGTCCAGGCTCTTTGACCTGTAGAGTTTTGCTAAAGCTTCTGCTTGCAGTGGTTCCACAGGAGCCAACCTCAACCTGCAGTCCTACTCGGCGAGTCCCAAGACCGCCAAGTGTCATCCTCAAGGCAGGCCCTAGAAAGCTTCCTAGAAGCTTCCTGTCCCATACTGAGCCACAAAGAAGAATACGGCGTTTGAGCCTGCGACCCATGAGCTCCGGCGCCTGTCCCAACTAGGCCACAATGTTATGTTTCCTATGATAATCTCCATGGGACATACCCATTATGGGCAACGCATTCCTGGCCTATCTCAGAATAGACCAAGGGGACGTACTCCATAGAGCAGTGCATGCCTTGTCTTTCCGTGCAACCAGCCAGTTAGACCAGTGGAAAAGGTGCGAACCATTCAACACATCATGATCGTCGTCGTCGTCAAACGCCTTGCTGAGGAACTCATACGTGGATTCGTCGTTGGCTACCACCCGCTCCATGCCCGGCAGGCTCCCAGTTGACTACTGGCGCGCTTGTGGGGTTCGCTGAATGACGACCTGCTGTGACAACTGTTTGAGATCCTGTTGCAGGTCCAGGAGGCTTGATTGGACGCTACTCTGTTCGTCAAGCAGCCTATTGATCGCACTTGTGCGTGGACTGGCTGTGCGATTGCCGCTCACTGTGTCCATGGCTCCAAATCCAACTGCGGAAGAGACCACATCAGTGGTGGGCTCCCGCCCCCTTCGTATGCGAGGCCTTGGATGGCATGATTGCACTACTACTACTGCTGCTCCACTGATGTCCACTGCTACGCGCTGCCACTGCTATCCTCTGTCATTGCTACTACCGTCAGCTCCTACTACCGCCGCTGGCTGTTGCTGTAGCCGCTGCCGCCACTACCGTCTACTACCCATTGCTGCAGTCACTACTATTTGCTACTATTGCCGCCGCTCCTACTACTGCTGCCACGACTGTCGCGGCTGCGGTGGCCAGTGCTACTGCAGTTGCCAAGGCCACCACCACATCAGCCATGGCGGCTGCTACTTTTGCTGTCGCAGCTGCTGCGGTTGCCGCCGCTGCTGCCGATGCTTCTCGTCGGTGTCAAGCACGTAGCCCGCTGGCAGCTGCCCGCTGCCCGCCGGCTGCTTTCCGCTGGCCGCTGCCTTCCGATCGCTGGCCGCCGGCCGCCGGTCGCTGGCCGCGGGCGGCCGGCTGCTGTCTGCTGCCTGCTGGTCGCCTGTGGCTGCCCGCTGGCCCACCGGCTTGCTGCCCGCCGGCCGCTGTCCGTCGGCTGTTGCCCGCTAACCGCTACTGGCTGCTGTCGGCTGCCCGCCGACCGCTGGCCGCTGCCCGCTGCCCGCTGTCTGCTGCCTTGCTGGCTGTTTGTTGGCAGCTGCGCAGCTACGGTCGCGTGTCGCCAGGGCTCGGCGGGGTGCAGCCTGCAACGTGGCAGTGTGGGTTGTGCCCCTCAGCCACAGCTGCGGTCACTCTCGCTCACGCTATTGCTGCTGCTATTGCTGGTGCTCACATTATCTTGTGACACGATGGGTGGTGGATCCTCCCTGGACCGGTGCTGCGTCCCTGTTGTGCAGCCACGCGAGAGCTGTCTTGCGTACTCTGATACCATGAGAAGCTTCAAGGAAGCTGCCTGACTATTTTGCCTACCTACTGTGTGTGACACCAAGCAGGAAACGGCAAGGATCTGGCCAGATGACGCACATAGGCGTCAAGTTCTTATCCACAGGCAGCACATGCAAGAAGAGCTGCACAAATGAGTCACACACACATGGAACGACCGCACTCGGTTTGCATCACACACTAGGGTAGCATTTCGCTATGCCTCAGCCAACCATAAAACGGAAACAGTCATAACTCTGTAACAACACGTCAGAATCAGGTGCCCTCTGAACGGCTAGAAATAGAATAGAGAATACTACAATCTCGTAGCAAGCATGGTCCGGGGCACTGTAGCGCAGTGCAGGCCGTAGAGCCCCTCACGGGCTCCACTCCTTACGACGATGCCAAGTGCCAGCAGAGCCGACAGGTCATAGTGGTCCGTGAAGACACCCATCAACAACAATAAAAGCGAGTGTGAGAGAGTGTGTCGTGCTCACAAGTAGGCGCACGATCCTGCTCTTAGGGCGACAGTTTGCCGCCTCCCCTGCTGCTTCCGCCACCCCGCCTCATCCACCTCTGTGCTCTAGCAGCAGACCTTGACCAGTGTCCCCTCCTCGTCACAGGGAGGACACACCCATGCTACGGGATTGCTCCATACTCGCAACAACCATGCACCACGTCTTGACTACCTCCCCAGCCGTGACTTAGAACACTTGAGCATTCTGCTGCCGTTGCCAGCCTCCTGGCATATAGCAATAGGTCCGTGACGTGTGTGTCCTATTTTCCCTTCTTTTGGTCTTCGACCATCCACGGCCATTTCCTCCATTACCCACAGCTGTATCTGCAGCTGGGCGTCCTTGCCACCATGCATGGCACAGCCACCTCCTATCCTAGTAGCCATAACAAGCAGCAATGTGAGATTGGCTGCAGCTACCGCAGGAGCCACATTATCGCAACAGTACCAACTGCAACAACAAAAACAACAACAACAACAACAACAACAACAACAACAACAACAACAACAACAACAACAACAACAACAACAACAACAATAACAACAACAACAACAACAACAACAACAACAGCGTCATCAGCACCCGTAGTAGAAGCACCAGCATTTGCAGTAGCTACAGCATCTACAGTAGCAGCATTTACAACTGTAGTATCCACAGCCGCGCCGGTGGCATCAGTAGCAACAAGCAGCAACAACAACAACATTGACGGCAACTGCTGCTACCACAAGAGTCTTATTGCCATAGCTGTACTAGTCGCAGCCATTCATGACCGTAGCAGCCGCATTGATAGCTGTAGCAGCTACGGACCACCTCTCATCACAACAATAGTAGCGATTGTTGTAGTGTTGTATTGTTTGCCACAACACCTGTGAACGTCGGAGTAGAGGCATTTGCAGTAGCAACAACTGCCAGTCATAGCCACAACAGTGGCACCAGTAGCCACAGTAACTCTACCATCTACAGTCTCAGCAGGAGCAGCAGCAACTTCCAAAGTGTGGCATTAACTGCCACAGCTCATGTAAACGTCATACGAGAGGTGTCTGTAACAGCAACAGTAGCCAGTCGCGGCCATTTCATTGTACCGGCTCAGCATGACATCTTTGTCACAATACCACTTGGTGCTTACTATGAGGGGAGGTCGGGACACCACCAAATGCGTTGGCGTAGAGGGATGAGCAACAACTGGGTGTCCGACCCTACCTCTGCCCCGTCATCGTGAACAACTCGTAAACGCCCGGTAAGCGTTTTCCCCATTTCACTCCCAGGAAGAGGGGGGACCCACAGCTCCACCCTCCTCCAGAACTGGATATAACTACAGCACAACTGTATACCTCATTTAAGACAGGATATGATCAGACTTCTCAGTGCACTGACACGCGCAACTTCCGCTATCATAGACGCTGCTGCAGCTATCGCTGAAACCTTTACAACAGCCGCTAGAGCCTCCCACGTGCCTTCCTCTACATCTGCCAGGCATGCAACTGAGGCCTACACAGGAGCAGCAGTTGTTGTTGGGCCTATTGCTGCAGGAATTGTGGACATAAGCACACAGATATCTACAGCAACATCTGCCATCGACACCACCACAACATCATCTACGCCCACCACTACCGCAGCTGCAGCCTCCATCCACACCTCTACAGCAGCAGCTGTCACCGCATTAGAGTCAGCTCCATCCGCGAAGTCTAGCTGCGTCATAACAGCCATATCCATTGTAGCCATCTTCACCACCCTCGACGCGGCCCTTGCCACTACATCATTTGCTTTGGTGGTTCCCACTGCTTCCACCATCTCCGTCTTTTATGTCACTTCAGTAATCGCAGCTCCCCCTCTCCTTGCGTTCCTTTGGAAACCATATCCTCCTGCTTCTTCATGATCACCTCCTTTGCCTAAAGTGTCTTCATGTCCTCTGCCCCTGCTTCTCTTGCGGTTGCTTGTCCTGTCAGATTCGGGGTGGGTTGTCTTGCAGTATCAGACCTTCTCCCTAAAGGCACCTCCGTTCTTCCCATGCCCACTAGAACTAGGGAAACTCTACTGGGGTTTTTCTGGCAGGTTCCCACTGTAGTCACCATACCAAGTGACGACGAGTCAGTCATAGCGGACCTGCAGCGTCCACTGACCCTTGCTCGTGAGGGTCAATTGGAGGCTGAAGACCGCCTCAAGGTCGTAAATGACAATTACACTGCATTTGCTGATCAGGTTGCTTCCATTTTTCTTAAGCGCCTTCCTGCCGTGTCAATCCCATCCGCTACTGCTACTACTGGCACTACTGTTATTGCTCCTGCCACACCATTTGTGGCTAGCACCGCCATCGTGAACCCCGCCACCACTCTTTCTGCTGCCAACCCCGCTACTGTCTCCTACTAGCATGACTTCTTCTTCTATCCTCCCGTCCTTTCCACTAGGCTTGCCTTCACCTCTTGGGAGACACGTTGCAGTGCCTGGGCTCAGGGGGAACGCTTGTGGAAGTATTGTTTTCCAGTTGTCCCACCTTTCACGCCTGTCGCTGACGAGGCTATTTGTGTTTTCCACGCCCTTGTTGCTGCAGTGCCAAAGACACTTGTCAACAATACTGGTACCTATGATACTAATCCCGGTGTTGAGTGTCTAGAAGACCCTGTCGATGCTTATACTATGCTTTGTCTTCATACTACCGTCACTCGCCAGGCAGCTTAGAGTGTCCTCACAGTGCAGTTCAACACGCTCTAGATGTGTGCAGACGAGTTGGCTGATGCATATTGGGCCCATGGACTCAAACGTCGCGAGCTTGGTGAGGCAGCACTAGGTCAACTGTCGACTGTGCACACTATGGTCAACGGGTTGATCCCTGAGCTATCTGACCTTCTTTGTGATTTCAAAGCTGATCAGCTACAGAGTCTCGCCTCTCAGCCCATACCCTCCAAGTCCCCACCTGGAGTTGGCGCCCTCTGGAACTTCACTGCTGAGAGGCTTGCTGCCTGGTGGAGCAGTCTCTAGAACAAACGCCTTCACCGTTTGGTTGTTTTAAGGGTTTCTTATGTCATTGTTGCATCTGCTCCTTCCTCTACCATTGCCTCATCATCTTTCTCGTCTACCTCCACTTCATCCTCAGAATCTACAGCCACAGCTCTCGCCTCCCAGGATCATGGACGTGGCCGCGGTTGTGGACAAACAAGGGGAAGGCCAAAGCCATTACACCGTCCCATGTTCCTGGAGAGGTGGTGTGCTGGAACTGTAGATCCTTCAAGAATTCTGCTCGGAAGTGTCCGTCGTCCCCTGACGACTTACGCCTTACGCACGCCATGCATGCTCACTGGACACGCACCAGCAGCTCTTCCTCTTCCTCCATTCTTAGCTCCAGCTCCAGCCCTCCTCTTGATCCGACAGTTCCTCCTCTGCAAAGGCATACTCCACTGCTAGCGTTCCCTCCGCTCCTCCGTCTGCCCCATATCCTTGGGGTTGGTTGCCACCCTATGGAGCGCCCGCCTACGCTAGACCCCCTTTCCTGGCCTACATCCCCCCTCCATGGTATCCTTTTCCCTTGGGGCCATCTCCTCCCTCATGTGCACCATCCGTTGACAGCGAGGGCCTGCTGGAACATTCTCTCCTTAGAGCCTTCACCTTCATGATCAAGCAGGTGAAAATGTGCCTTCGTTGGGCAGAGGTCCTGCCTGTCAGATTGATACAATCCTTTGTGGAGACCACCCCGGTCACGTCCTCTGGTTTTTGTCCACTCATGTCCTGTGGGTCAAGCATTGGCATTCTGTCGTTCTCCCTCGTTGTCTCTCTGTCTGTGACTCGTCTCCACCTCTTGTTGGCACTATGGCGACCTGTGGTGTCCTTCCCCATGTTCGTGTCTCCGGCGGCTTCTAGGTCTTGACTCCGGAGCCACCCACCACATGACGGCTGTCTGTTCATCCTTTGTCTCGTTGTGTCCTGCTGGTCCCGATCGCTTTTTGTGAGCACTGGGTCCGGCCAGGTACTCCCCGTCTAGGGCATTGGCGTTGTCCATTTTGTTGGCCCCCAGTGGTAAACTAGTTTTACCAGACGTTTTCTATGTGCCTTTCTTAGAACTCAGCCTGCTGTCGGTGACCTCCCTTGATGATCAGGACATGGATTTTTATGCCAGTCAGGGTGTTGGCACTATCAGTCTTTGTTCCTCCGGTCACATTGTCTAACGTGAGATTAAGTGTGACAAGCTATACCGTGTGCCTATTCTTGCTTCTCATGTCCCCACCGTTTGTTGTTCTCTTGCTCATGTTGTACCATCTCTCTCCCCTGATGCTCGCAGTGCAGGTGGTACGGCCAAGTCAGCCAGATGTTGGCTGGAATGGTGTCCATGCGAGGATGCGAACAGGAAGTTCTGAATTAAGGGGGGCCAATTTTGTCCACCCTTCCTTGGCAGCGGCCCAAAATTCAAGCCTAGTCTGTTGAAGAAAGGCGAAAAAAAAGTCTTTTTGAAAAGGGTTTCCGAGTTTAGGCGGCAGTACGGTAACTCGGTGTGTTTTATGCACGCACGAAGCACGTAATCATTGAGCATCACTTTGTGTATGATTTGGTGATTCGGCACCAACATGGAGGGGCTTGACTTCCTGACCAAAGCATTGGCTCACGGCGATTTCATGGTGGCTATTCAATGTAAGAGTCGTTGCCCTTTCCCTGAGGGTGGCTGATAGTAGGGTGTGTGTTTATGGACTGTTAAGCATCTCGTTGTGCACTCGTGTCTGTTTTGCATGTGCGTGGATCCATGTTGCCTTCCCTAAGTCGAAATCGATGCCAAAGCCAAAATTCAAAAGTCAGACATTTCCATGCTAAGTCAAAAATCGTTCGTGTCCATAACACCATAATCACTCATGCTTACACTGCAATGTATGGAAGACACATTGCCTTTGTATCCAGAATGAACATGTATTGAAAAGAAACACATTTCTAGTGTTACGTCATGGTCTTGTGTCTCATTCTAGAATGCTCTTTTTTTTTTCCCCACCATAGCTATTGCAGCTAGCACGCTGTCATGGTCTGTCTAGCAGTAGCAGATATTTCATACCACTTTGACAAGTGGAAAGAAACTAACAACCTCTGTTGATCATCCAAAACATGGGCAATGTGCAAGCAACATTGGAAAGTGGAGAAAGACACAGTGTGCAAGTGTAACTGGAATCTTCAATGGAAACAAAACCATCACATTGTTATTCTCATCCAATGCTACCAACTAAAACCGTTGCCATACAGAGACAATGCAAATCATTCCTCTAGCCACGACGGGCACAGCTCCTCTTTGGACAAGGAGGAGAAACTGCAGAATTAGTCCCGGGTCCATTGGAAGCGGCATCACTTGCTGATGGGTGTGTTGCTGCTGGTGTTGTTGCACGACCCTTAGTGGCAGAGGTGGAGTTGCGCTTAGCCTGTGTCACAGTTAATGCTGGTGCTTCGCTTGCATCCTTCAGTGGTGCCCCAGCTCATCCCTCTTCCTAACTCCCTGGTGCATAACCCTAGCCACCTCCTCAACATCCGGCACGCCCTTCCCATCTTCTTCACTCATCTCGTCCTCTTTAGCTCCCTCATCCTCACTTCTCTCTGACTCCATCCCTGCAGCCAAGTCCTCGTCCTCATCAACGTCATCGTCCTCCTTGGCCTCCTCATCCTCTGCTCCACCATCCTTTCCATTTGCCTCATTGCCTGCACCTGTTGCTGCTAGGACAGCCGCAGGCTCCTGTCCCTCCACCTCCGCGTCAACTATGTCTGCGTCCCACTTGGGTCCCACATCACTTTCCTCCACCTCCCCATCCATCTCACTTCCACTGTCATCGGGAACATCCTCAACAAACTCCTTCAGCTCAGTAGACAGATTGCTTCCTTTCACCTTCCCATACAAGTGGGTAAGCCTCACATTCACTCGGGCCAGGAGCTCCAAAGTTGATGTTTTCAGCATGTTTTGACGAGCAGTCTGAATCAGCTGGTGCTTGCTAAAGGCTCTCTCGCACTCTTATAACTTACACGGCTGTGCCAGCAGCCACATTGCCAGGTTGCAAAGAGCGGGCAAGCGTGTTAGATGGTGGGCATGCCAGCGGAATCCTGCCACCTCACCAGCCACCACCTTTGCCACTGCTGCCTTAGCCCTTTCCACATCCTGTTGTCGGGCTGGATCCTCCACCAACGTCACAAGACCATTGGAGAATGCCTCCAGCTCATCTTCCAGTGCCACCTGCTCATTGTCTGGCACAAGTGCATTGACCACCTGATTCCAGGCTTCCACAGCCTTCTAGTCTGCATCAAAACAGTGTCCAAAATGCTGTGGATGGATGCGGCGTGCAGCAGAAAAAACAGGGCAGCACATCTGATTGGTCCACCTGTCAGACAAATGTTCCATTGTGTACTTGACCCATGCAGGGTTCACTGCTGCACGGTGGCGGCAACGGGCCACACCTAGGCTACAGAGCTGCTTCGTGGCATCAAGAAGTGCCTCATGGATGATACCTGCTGTGCCCCCTGCTGTGTCCGCCTTGCGTAATGCACCATCAGATTGTACAATGCCTTTACATGCAGCCAAAAGACAGCCTGCTGGACCAGCTTGCGAACCTCCTTGTTCCTCCTGCAATATCCCGCATCACGACCA
>SZWC01014438.1:16069-27047 GCA_023375785.1 Penium margaritaceum
CACCTGGTTGTCAAACGCCACGGGAGTACGGAGGTCGTTGGGGAAGTCCGGCACGGGCTTCACAGACGGGCCGCTGCATGCCATGGTCAGGCGGGAGCGCAGCTCGGGCGACATGGTGGTGTCCACATTCGGCGCCAGCCGGTTCTGCACGCTCTTGCAATGGCCTCCACCGATGGTGTGCGCACCTGCTTGCACGGAAGAAATTTGAGAGGAGGGAGGAGGGGAGGGGGGGAGTGGGGGGTTGCATGGCAGAAGGGCAAGGTGAGGAAGGAGTGGCTCCTCATAGCACAGCCTTATCACGCATGCAGAAGGGCAGAAAGAAGTGAAGGCTTCACGGTGGAGACTGGTGGTGGGCACTTGGCCAGCAAGTGGCTCGTACTCAAAGCACGGCATGGCATGGCGTGGCAACATCCATAGTCTCACCAGACAGTGCAACGACGTCGACGAGGTTGAGGCCCACTCTGGCGAAGTTGGCGATGAGTCTAGACGTGTTGAGAGTGGCGGCTGGGAGGCTGCTGTCGGCTTTCATGGCCACTGATGACCTTCCATCGCGCCTTCCCAGCCGAGTGGGTATCCATGGCCCTCCGGCCTGGCATGGCATGGCATGGAATGGCATGGCACACCATGGCGTGGCACATTTTGGCATGTGTTGCACTGCAATTTCAGGCAGAGTCACATGCCTTGTCATCTCGTGGCAGTGTATGCTTGGCATGGCATGTCCTACGGGCCATCCTTCAGTGCCACAGTCTGGCCCTGAAGGACGGCCGCCAGACAGTAAGGCAATTGGAGTAGCATGGGGCTGCATTGCATGCCAGGGAAGAACATGGCATGGCGTAGCATTGGGTGACATGACATGGTGTGTCATTTCATTGCATGCCAGGGCCTAGCATGGAAAATTCAATTGTATGGTATGACATGGCATGGTACCAAAAGAAATGGTATGGTATTGCTCGGTTGGCATACTGTGGCCGGCACAGTTGTGCCGACCACGGTATTGCATGGTGTGGCATGATTCCTTTATGACACATGACATGCAAGTTGGATGGTGCAACGCCCTGGCGCTAACCACGGCAGCTGAACGACAGTCGTGAAAGCGTAAGAAACGAAAAAAGGGTAGAGTCTCTCCACAGCCCTCCCCTCAACTATGGGGGTACCACACCACACCACCAACCCTCCTCCACCAGCCAATGCCTTCGCCCCATCCTCCCACACCTGGGTTGGGTAGGGTGTCGACTTGACAACAGGCGATGCCACCGCCAGTTCTTCCCACGCTCTTGGATGGCTGGAAGTGCCGACCAACCAACGAGAACCCAAACTTGTGATCTACCCTACCACCGCTGATAGGGTTGGAAAGTTTGGTCAGCAGCTCCAACTCTTCCTTTCCCCGATTGGGAACTTCCCAAACACCAGACAGAAAACACCAGACAGTGAGTGAGTGGGTGGGTGGATTGGGAACTTCCCACCCACACCCACCCACCCACTCACTCAATCACTCAATCACCCACTCACCAGACGCACGGACTCGCGTGCGGCGAGCGCAAGCACGTCGGCGCACGAGACNGGGCACGCTGCCTCCAGCTGGCGCTTGATGCCGTCCACGACTTCGAACGCCGCCAGAGAGAAATTGCTGTCCGCGTCCTTCTCCGCCTTTGTGCCACTGCCGCGCTTCGAGTCTAGGAGCACTGACGCGTCGCAGCCCTGTGTGTGTGTGAGTGAATGCGCATTGCAACAAAATTGTGGTCGAGCGCTTCAGGAACATGAGCTGTGGTCCGGTCAATGTAGTAACAAAGAGGAAGGGGGATAGGGGGGTGGGGTGTGGGGGGCGCGCGGGGGGCGGAGGGGGGGAGAGGGGGGGCAAGCAGAGAAAGTGTCAGAGCTTTAGTACGCAGGGAGATGCATCCGGTCATGATGAAACAAGATCCTTCACCACTCATTCTCTTCATCTATTCGCTCCAAGCAAGGTGACGTGCTCCGCAGCGAGTGGGGGCCACCAAGCGCACTCACCTGCACGAAGCAGTCGTGGAAATGAAGGCGCAGCAGCGGCGCCGCGACGCCGGGGTTGATCCGCATCGCCGTGGCGACGCTGGCTGCCACAATGCTGGCGGCGTTTCGGCACGTCGACTGGTAGTAGTCCACGCGAAGGCCGCCTGCCGCTGCTGGTGCCGCTGCGCCACCACCGGTGGTGGCGGCGGCGGCCGATGGTGCTGGTGTGGCAACGGTCATCAGGGCGGTCAGTAGCGCCATGAGCATGATTAAGGGGTTGAAAGTGGACGCGCTGTGCTCCATGGCTACCGGCTCTGACTGAGATAGGACGGGTTTTGCGTGGTGAAGGAGAGAGATGGGGACCGGGAGCCGTGTACGAATGGTGAGAATGGTGACGCCGCGCGGCTTTCTAGTGGTGTGATGGTACGCTCCCAGAGTGAAATAGCTCAGCAAGTCGCCGACAGCCGGGAGGGAGAGGGCGATTCGGGGTAGCGGCTTGAGGGGCGGCTCGGCTGAGCGACTCGGGGAGTTGGGGCGGGATGTGATGAGCATCGGTTTCGCCGGGATCGCAAACACTTTCCAGCGTTGACCATGAAAACATTTTCCGTCTTCACTATTGAGATACTTTTCCAAATCGACCATAGTAATCGTCGGCCGATGGATCGCTGCCGCCTTCTGACGACCACGAGCGGTTAGGGATGAGGGATGGGAGATAAGAGACGGGCTATGAGAGACGAGGGACGGGAAGCGGCCCACTGGCAACGGAGGAATGTCGACCGAGCGACCAGTCTGTTCGGTCGAGCGACCGGTCGTGTCCTGTGCAAGGACCGGACAAATGATAAAATTCGGGGGATTTGAACCTACTCCTAAGAACGTTTTGTATTTTAGGCCCCTTGTTGTGACTAAGTGAGAGCGTGACACCTCAGAACAAAAGCAAGCCCAGGAGTTGCAACCGGAATGCCAAGGGTAGCATTCACGTGGGAAGCGATAAATATTTTTTGGAATAAAAACAAGTCAATTGAATCATTACGACATCCTATGTGCCCCTTGTTGCAACAACATGCGGAAAGGGGAGTGGGATATGGGCTTCTATAACTCCTAAACCAAGTCACTGCATAATCCGCCATCCTCAAGAAAAATCTATCTGGTTACTGATATGATTCACTTTATCCCAAAAATTTCAATATAAATGACATGAATGCACAGCATCAAGGCTCCCACATGAAAAGATACAAAGGACATCTTAGGTCCATGAGAAATTTCCAATGCCTCCACTAGTACCCTCAAATTTGAAAAAATTCCTAAATAAAATGGTTCTAATAAAAGATAAACTTGTGTTCAAAGCAAAACATAAGTGATGTAAAAGCTTTTGACTACTAATAGGCCAAGAATGTCACCCATTGCTCCGGTTATATTCTTTGTAAGAGGGCAAACAGGATAAAATTCCAAGAAAATCACCTGTTCATTGGTCAATAATACATGAATAATTCTACATGTGTACAAAACAAAGAGTGCAAGATGCAAATACAAGAAACATGAAGGATAATGATTTCTGTGAATCATGAATTCCACCAAACACATTACTTCTATGATAAAAAACAAATATTTTTATGGTTCCGTATTTTCATTATTGGCATTGCAAAGAAGATGCCTTTGAAAAGTGATCGTGTCTTCCCACATGCAAGACATCGCTTTTGGTGTATGAAGGATCTTTGGTGTGTCTAGGCTTAATGCACAATGTGCTAGTGAATTGAAATAAAAAGAAGATACTCCGTGAGGTTTAACGATTGGACTAACTTTTATGAAAATCAAACATCCTTTATGATCAGTTACCATCACAACAAGTCCATTCATAACTTGCCATAAATCATGTGGTGTCATGGCAACTTTCTTCACCAAGTTCATATTTTGATACATCCAAGACTACTCAGGAACCTTCTCTAGCTGCTGTGATGCAATTAGTTGATGTATAGTTCAGTGTGAACACCTGGCCATGTCCATGCATGTGTAGATCTTTGATGCATACCCTCCTTGTATCCAGGCGTTGCCATGATCCACTTATGTACACCTTCATGCTGGTGACACTCTGTTATTCTACTTCAGCCTCTAAAGATTTTTCAGTGGACTAGATATGGGCCTAATTTGCATGTTTTTGCATTGTGTGTCCAGGGACTGGCGTTAGAATGTAGCATCTAAGCAATCATTTGGCTTGACAAACAGGTGGCATGCCATGCGTCTCTAAACCAGCCAAGGGATTTGTGATGACTAGCAGCTGTGAACCCTTGCCTTCATTATAATGGGGGTGCACTTGAATCACTACGACATATTCTTGGGCTTGGACCATGTCGAATCGAGGACCTCTTTGAGAATCTTTGGCTCTCCTGGGCCCAACGCTTGTACCTCCAGAAGTCACCGGTCCGTGAGGCAGCCCAAGCACACCTGTCAAGTTCTCTTGTTGCAGTGAAGATGGCGACCTAGGAAGTTGTAGCAACCACCCAGGGAAAGCCTCAAAACCATGGCAACAGCCATAGCAATAGGTACAACCATAGCTTTGGTTTTGGAGATAGCAGCAGAAGATTCATTGAAACTGCTTTGCAAGGCAACAGTCCTATGAAAAGAAAAATCCACAGATTACATCCTGGCTGCACTGATCGCAGCAATATCAATGGCGGCAGTCGGGGCTCCCTTTGCAAACATGAAAATAGCAGCTGTACCACTCACTGATGCAATAGCAACAGTAGTGAGATAGCACCGGAAGTAGCGTCAGTGATTGTAGTACCAACAACAAGAACCGGGTATGAGCAGCAACAGCTACAGTAACAACACCAAAAGGTAATAGTAGTCATAGTAGCATCAGCATAAATGTGCAGAACGCCGGTAGTGGGCACGACAATGCCTCTGTAGCAGTTGTACTGACAGTGGCAGAAACCTGAGGACCAAGAACCATAGTCAGGGAGCTATTTGGCAGCTTCTAAAGCCGCTCGTCTGTAGATGAGTCTTTCCATTAAGGAGCTTGTGTATCAACATGCTTGTCGTGATGAGCACGAGACTTGAAAAGCTTAGCGATCGGCCAAGAAAAGGCCTACAGCAGAACCTGCAGACCAACAAGAGAAGCAGTTGGCAACACTGATCTCTATATCCTATTTGACCCCATGACTGGACCATCTATCGCCGTAATCTGTGGCATGTCATCTCCAATTCTTACTCTTTTGTATTTGTTTTGCTCTATTTTTTTCTTCTTTCCAGTTTTTCTCATCCCACCACCTCCCTTCATTTCTTCTTGGAGTGTCGTGTCAGTTTCTTGGAATGCCTTGCTAGATATCTTTGGTCAAGACCCTTGTCTGAAAAATCCTGGCCCCGTGCGTTGAGAGACTGCCACTGCTATGACTTATACTCTCATTCAGAATGGTGCTGGGTACCACCACCCTGTGACCCTATCATGTACAGACTGCCTTCCCCATCTTGGATCCCTCCAACATGGCTCCATTTGACTTCTCCATCCTTCAGTTCTCTATCGTCTGGGCTGTGTTTACACTTCACACATCATTCTCAGTTATTTTTCAGGTCACATATACTCTGGCATCCTCCCCTCTCTTGCATCTAAGATAGGATTTCCCTTCTAGTGTGATTTTGGCTGGCAAGACGGGGTCGCCGTTGTTTTCTGGGTGGAGCCCATTGGGGAACCCTTTGTTGTGGGGCTGTACCACCTGATGGTTGGATAGAGCACTTACACTCAATTATGTTACCGCACCTCTTTGCCGTGATTTCTGGGTGGACGGAGAGCTCTGCCGGTTTCTCAGCAACTCTGCAAAGTTTCATGTGTTGAGTGGATTTTGAATCATCAAATCTTTGACCACCCATTGCATGACATCATCTTGTGCTGCATCGATTTTTTTAGGGCCGTTCAGTGAGGTTTGTTTTTTTCACACTGGATTTGGCCAAATTTCATTGATACAGGTGTCGGTTTTGTGCTTTTTTTAAAGTTTTACTGCAGGTTATATTTTCTTGCACAGTGTGCGCTTTCTGCCTGAGCTTGAGGTCTGCTTGTTATCTGTCACTACTAAATGAATGGGACATGGACTTCACCTCATCTTTTGGCAATGGCATTGTGTTGTTACAGTTATCTGGTTGTCTTATTCTTTGTCTTCTGCGTTACGACAAATTATGTCATGTGCCCTTGTTTGTGCCGTTGCCAGCCGCGACTGTTATGCTATAAGTGCATTTTTTTCCCTCACTGTCACCTAATCACATGTTCTTGCTCCACATCGCCTTTGCCATGTGCACACTATCGCAATTCAGAGCCTATTATGTCATCACCCTGCGGTGGGCCTTGGCCTAAGCACATTCCTTTCCCCGTACACTGTTGACAATGTGAATAGCGCACAAGGAGCTGCATAGCTTGTCTTTCCCCACATGTGATGCCCTCACTCTTTGCCCACTTGCATTCGTCCACACCAATGTCATGGGTCCTCTCTTTGATGAGTCTCTGGGTGGTGTCGGTCATTATATGCCTCGACTGGCTGATCATTTCTCTCACTTTCGCTCTGCCTCAAGAGCACTGTTTTCCTCCCACATACTGTGCTTCATACATGGACCCCATAAATTTTGACTATGAGGGGCAATCCCTCAAAATCGATTAGTCGACATTGATCCCCGCCCCTCCCCCCTCTCCCAAAGCAAAAATGTACATGGCGAGTGAAGTGGGTGTGTAGGTGATGGACACCCTGAAAAGTACACAAATGTACAGTTAAAGGTTTTCTTGAATGCGATATCATTTGCGTCCTCATCCCTCAACCCTGCCCCCCCCTCCCCCCAAATAAAAAATGTATGGGATGATTGTCTGACGGAGTGTATGGGACTGACATGTCTTCAGATACACATTTGTTGAAGCACCTTTTCTTTCGTTGAAACATCTCTCGGTACATACACCAGTGAGTTTCCTCACACTCCCACCAGTAAAACTGTCTCATGCAAAAGGCCTCACACATGTTTTGGAGGGAGAGGGGGGGGGGGGGTAATTCCACGCCATCGATTGGTTGATGTCGATCTCCCCCTCCCAAAAATTGAAAATGCATGAGCTGAGTGTACATGGATGCGTATTTGATGGACACAACAAAACGTACCCAAATGGATGGTTGAAGGTTTCGGTGAATCTGAATGAAATGTCATTAACAACCTCATTCCCACTGTCCCTATTGAATTGAAAAGGTACATGAGGGTCATGTACAATGATGTGTGTAAGATGCACTAGAAGAATAGGAAAGATTGTTACAGAATATAAGTTTCAACAGAATGTGTTTTGTTCTACTACGTTCAGATTCTGGTGAATTAAATCCTCCGAAACACTAAAGAACAAAAGGTCGCATCAATGGTGTCTTTCAGTTTAGGAGGTCTTTCTGATTTCTAGGAATATTTGTCTTATCTTCATGCCATCGATGGTGATAGTGCAAGTGTTGACATAATGATATTCAAAATCATATTGTGAAAATCTTAGCCCATTTTTGCATTGCAAGATTTGACTGATCAATAGTCAAAGTGAAGTCTTCCTTTGAGCGAATCCCCAAAACGTATTCTCCGACAGCACAATACAGCCTGGTGTGATTACCGTTTTCTTCTATCAGTCCGTTCAAAGGCAAGTATAGGTTAATGTAATAATAAAAAAAGCACATAGTTTTGTTACTGGCTACAACTATGTCATTTCCAATTCAGAATTAAAAAAATGAGTGAATTTCTTTGGATGGAGTTTAGTTGATAACTTTCTTATCCTCTGTAAGTATTTAACATGTGGGAAACATAATGTATTTTTCTTTATAGCAAAAGTGTTTTCTGTGCGTGAGATGTGGTAACTCATCAAGAATTACCATTGGCCCATCTTTCTTGCAAGCCATTTCTTCATGAAAAAAAATCAAACATTTTCATCGGTTCTAACCCAAATTCTATTATGATTAATGAAGTACAAAGTAGTAAGAGGAATTGATCATGTAGTTTCTATGAAGGTTCTTTTGATATTCCTCGACTGTGCACATTTGACGTTCACAGTAAGAGGAGCGTATTTTTTGGAGGTGATCGACAATATGTGTTCTCTCATCAAGGAGGAGGTGGTATCTGTAGAGTGCTTTCTCTTAGTGGCTGCAATCTATTTCTCATTACTTGAACGCATGTGTCACCTACGTTGCCACCTGTTGCATTCATGTCACCACCTACGTTGCCTCCTATTGCATCTGCATCATCGCTTGCATCACCTCCTATTGCATGCGTTCCATCACCTCTTTCAACCGTCATTACATCTGTGTTGTCACTTGCATCGTGTCCTGCCACATTCACATCGTCGCCTCTGTCACCTCCTATTTCATCTGTGTTGTTACAAAACTTATTTTCTGCGGCATCTCTATCGTCTCCTGCTTATACCCGTACATCCTTTGCATTGCGCCTTTTTGTGACACCATCGGTGCTAGGACCTTCACCTGCATTGTCCTTTGTGGTCTCATCTTCAGCCAACACAGTCACAACCTCATAGCTGACTTTTCCCTCACCGTTCATTCAAGCATTCGATGCTCATCTCAGGTCCTTGTATTCTGCGTTTCACTATGTACCGTCTTCCACTTGCATTGCACTGGCTGGTCCCTCTGGGCCCACGCGGTCTGCCATTCCATTCTAATGTGATTGTTTTGGCTCCATACATCTTGCTTATGCTAGTGGTCTTGACGGGCTATGTCTAGCGACAGTTACGGTGCAGCCTAATACCACAATCATATGTTCCCCCATATTCCACTGTCTGCTACAACTGTTGAGTGTGGCTTGGCTGTGTGAGGCACCTTAGTCACAGCCATACTTGTTGCGAGTGGCACCACAACACCTCCACCTAAAGCCAAGATTGTACAACAAGCCCGCTCTGCTAAGGGAGCAACACTTAAGAATTAGGCTACACGTAAAGAGCTGGCTCCAATCAAGGACCACTGGGTTTATGAGAAGGTGATGGTTCTACCTGGTCGGACGGTCATACCCTCTCAATTGTCACTTTGAAGAAACTGAGGCTTGATTCCTTAATTCAGTCGTAAGGCTGGTCTTACGACCAAGGGATTATACTAGGTGCTTGGTGTGAACTTCGATAACACATTCATCCCTATTGAGAAGTACATAATTGCAATGACCTTATTGGATTACATAGCTAAGAATGTCTGGGATCTTTACCAAATGGACATAAAAAAGGCCTTTTTGCATTGAAAGCTTGAGGAGGAGATCTATGCCATCCATCCTTGAGGGTTCAGTGACGGCACAGACCAAATTTGGTGCCTTCAGAAGGCCTTGTACTGCCAAAAGCAGTCTCCCCATCTTTGGAATCTCAAGATCTCCTCTACTTCAGAGCAAGAATGGTATCATCCTTTTCGAGTTGACCCAAATTTTTCTGTGATCCCTTTGGAGCTCTCATTGCTATCCTCGTCTTTGTGGACAATCTCTTTAGAATCTCAGATCCTCAGGTTGTCTAGGTGATGAAAGATCTCCTCCAATTTGTGTATGTTTTGAAGGATCTCGGTCCAGCCACTATGATTTTGGGTATGGCGATTGAGCATGATCAACAGTGTTGTGTGCTGCATCTGCATCAGGCTTGTTACGCCAGGTTATTTGGGGAACATTTTTCTCATGTGTCATCCGCAGTCCTGTCAACCTCCATGCTTATGACAGTTTTTGGGTAGATGATTCTCACTTCAGCAGACCAAACTCTTCTGGGGGAGCCTGTCAATGTCATAGTGCACGTCCAATTCATTGGCTCACTCATGATCCTTGAGACCATGACGCATGCGGATGTTGCCTTTGCTATGAATTTCTTGTCGCAGTATCCACATGAGATCTAGAG
Organism: Penium margaritaceum; assembly: GCA_023375785.1. Classification (NCBI taxonomy): domain Eukaryota; kingdom Viridiplantae; phylum Streptophyta; class Zygnematophyceae; order Desmidiales; family Peniaceae; genus Penium; species Penium margaritaceum. The sequence goes on from SZWC01014438.1 coordinate 25,908, forward strand.
GCTGCATTACGTGTTGTTCGATATGTCATGTCTATTCTACGTATGGGCTTGTGCTTTCATGCTTAGCTATCCGTGTTTTTTTAGGGATACTCTACCAGTGGTTGGATCCAGGTTTGCAACGCGCATACCCGCTCAAGCTACATCTTCCTTTTTGGAAGTGCTGCGTTTTCTTAGATGATTGGAAAGCAAGGTTGCTTAGCATGGAGCTCGACAAGATGGATTATGTTGCGTTGGGGGCTCTGGTTTGTGAGAGATTCTGGTTGTGCTATCTTATGCAAGAAGCTTCGCAAACGTAATCTGCAGAATTGCCACCCATTATGGTAATGAAAACATACACCATGCCGCCGAGCATGATGGCATGTATCACCCTTGTACACAACAAAAACATTGAGTGTCATTCTTTGTGATTGTATTGCAATGGTGATACTTGTGTCGCTGGTGTTGACTCAAACCAGCAGCGTACAGGAATTCCCTTGAAACTTCTCTGAATGGTAAGTTCAACTTTTCTATGCACAATGTTGGACTCCTTGCACACAATTCTTGCTCCTGGATGACTTGTGCACCTCTCCTCTCCTCTCTCTCTCTCTCTCTCTCTCTCTCTCTCTATCTCTCTCTCTATCTCTCTCTCCCTCTCTCTTGTGTGGCTCCCTCATGCACTCAATCAATAGCAGTCATTGTTGTCATCTCATGGCCATTGTCTGCTTATGGTGACAAGCGTTTGCAGGTCATGGGAAAATTTGGTTATGCCAGTCACGGTAACTTCTAGATTTGTTGCCATTCACTAGTGTGGAAAGAGTGTTGGGGAATTCATGCCCATGCTAGACAAAACAAGAAGTCTGGAGCTGACTAGAATAATTACAGTGTCTAAATTTGGCTGTCTGGAATGTGTTGAATAAAAAACAAGGGAGAAGATACAATAAGCTCCACAGTGGGCTTATGTACTGGGGACTGGCGGCAAGCCCACCATGCCTGGCCATCCCTGCCATACAATAATGTACAGAGAGGGAATACAAAACTCAGAATATGAAACCAAAGAAGACATGTCTCCTGCAACATTGAAACAAGTCACCTCATGACCTGTTCACGCAGCGACCTGTTCACAAGACGTGCACTTGGAAAATCATCAGGGAATATTAAGAA
>SZWC01014438.1:39891-50667 GCA_023375785.1 Penium margaritaceum
CCCTCTCTCTCTCTCTCTCTCTCTCTCTCTCTCTATCTCTCTCTCTCTCTCTCTCTCTCTCTCTCCCTCTCTCTCTCTCTCTCTCTCTCTCTCTCTCTCTCTCTCTCTCTCTCTCTCTCTCTCTCTCTCTCTCTCTCTCTCTCTCTCACTCTCTACACAATGCTTGTAGCCTGACACGTTGATGCGTCGTGTTGGTCAAAACCTTGCAGTTTATTTCTACCCTACTACCCAGCACCTGCTTGCATGCATTCTGTCTTGGTATCAAAGCAGCGAGGCATCCCACACTGAGCTGCATCGCAGAGACGCAGCAGTGGCAGCAACAGTGAGAGTCACAGCTAAAGCCACGGTGCTAGGAGGACCCACCAACCCACGGTGACCCGCCGCAGCAGATTGCAGTAGCGAAGACACCCTTACAACCGCATCACCGCGCCACCACCACGGGGCAGGAGTTTTCCAACCAAGAGTTTTCCAACCCTCATCAGCAGCAGTTGAGGCATGTAATGTTGAGAAGGGGTCCGTAAAGGGTCCCAGAAGCTTCACTCAGGTCCCATATACAACCCCCTCGGACGTGAGAGAGTGCAACTACCCCAGTTGACCACCGTTTTTGGCGTGAAAGAGCTCGTTAGAAAGATCTTACGAAATCATATCCATCGCTTCTACTCTCGCGTCATTTCATGCCCTGTAGGCTCCAAGAAATGAAGAAAAACTTTCAGATCTACATTTTTTCCAGATTTTGGACTGAAAAGAAAACGTGACGTTTTTTACCTTTTTGAAGGTTTTTTGCATGAAATCACCGCCATTGCACTCAGAATCTTTTGATGCATAATTGCTTCAAAATTCACTTCATTTGGACAACCTTCATGCTGATATCATCATTCTAGGTGATGACGTCAGCACCAACACTTCGGCAAAATTTTGGTTGAATCATCATCAGCTTTCCAAATCGTCCAGAAACGCCAACGATTTGTGATTCTGACAACATTGACGTCTGGAATCATGCTGAGCAGCAGCGCCTAGCCGTCATGCCGAAGCAAACCCCTGACAGTGCCGCCACCGATGCAGCTATCGAGGGCAGCGGTGTCATCGGCTAGTGCTAGCCGCTGCCAATGTCACCACAGCAGCAGCAGTAGCAGCAGCAGCCATTGCAGTAGCAGCAGTAGTAACAGTAGCAGCAACAACAGCAACAATAGCAACAACGGCAACAGCAGCAGCTATAGCACCCGCAACAGTAGCAGCGGCCTCCAAGTCGGATGACCTTGGCGAGTCAGGTAGGCATGTTGGCCGACCTGCAGGTTAAAAGCCGCCAGATGTTGACAAAGCATGTGGCTGAGTTGCAGGACCTGATCAAGGGCTTGCTGCCCTAGCAGCAGCTACAGCTAGCCGACCTGAGCGAGGACCACCTCGCCTCCAGCAGTCCTGTTGACAAGGTAGCTGAGGCCCTCTCCGACTCTGGGGATGAGGGCGAGAAGGAATTGGTGTGTGCACGCCTCCTGTGCCTGGAGGCACACCGTAGAGTGCGTGAGGCAAATTCCGTCCTCCATGACACGAGCTCTAGTGCAGACCTCGGCCTGGGCCTGGCTCGCCGCCCCCTGAGCTTTGAGGAGTTGAATCTGTGAGCTTGTCTGGGCAAGGGGGTTGCCTCCTCTGTGCCTGGCCCCGCAGTGGCTTCGACTGTCGTCTTGTAGAAGGTCAAGCCACCCAAGTGGATTGTGTCGGACCCACCCTTCTTCCGGACTGGGGACGACTACAAATCTTGGGAGCTGAGCTTTCGCATGTGGGCCATGAGCGAGGGGGTCCTCGCATACTACTTCACCCCTTGCCAAACATCTCACTACGCCCAGATGTAGATGGCAGTCCGCGCCGCCTACAACTTGATGAAGGCCTTCCCAGCCTACACCAAGGACTAAGGCTGCTCCCTTCGCAACCCACTGACCGGGAGGATAGCTGACCCTTGTGTGGCGTGAGTGCCGGACATCACCCTCTTTGAGGGCGGCACCTCGGCCCTAACGTAGAGCGCCTCGCCGCCTTCAACTCCCCTTGCCGGACTATATTGGAGTCTGCACCTGACTACTCGCGCCAAGCGATCCAGTTGTATGAGGACCTGGGAGACGATGCCTTGTGCAGTACGCAGCCCTCCACATCATTCTCTATGGCATCCACCCTGACTACGTGCGCGGCTTCAGTGGCTTCCACCAGTCTCTACTACGCGACATGGGGAGCAATGGGACGCTGCTGCGTTGGGCCACTCTCCTCTTCCTGGAGGTTGCCGGTGTGGATATAGCAAACTGTGTCCACCGCAGCAACGCCTTAGCAGCAGTTCCTGCCGCGTCCCTCTCCCCGCCACCTGCAACAACAGCGACACCAGCTCAGGGGAAGAAGGGCCGCAAGAAGTTTGCCGGTGGCAATAGCAACGGCCGGACCAGCGTCATGACCAGGGCGAACAGCGTTAGCCCAAGCAACAGCAGCAGCAGCATCAGGAGCAACAGTGGCAGCAGCAGCGTTGGGAGCACTGGGGGTCATCGGCTCGTATGCTTCACTTGCGGCGGTGACCATCGCTACCCCGACTGCACTCGCCTGACGGGCCGTCCACTAGACTAGGCAAAGATCATGAACGGACTACAGTACGCGCACAAGGCACGCATGCGCCAGTCATCATGTCCGACGAGACTGCCTGCTCAAGCGCCACGACCGCAGCCTTCCTAGAGCAGCCCACAATCATGATGACCACCCCAGCCGACCCTCGCGACCAGTTACTCACTGACCAGGACAGGACGATCGTCGAGGTACACCAACTTCTTGCCCTGTACTCATCTTAACGAGGTGCGAGTGTGTTGACTGAGCCGGGGGGTCCTACAACCTGTGGACTGTCTATCCTATTACGTGATGATGACTGTGGCGGTGCCCTTGTGCAGTAGTGTGCGCATGCCCGTCCTGATGATGTGTCCTAGTTGCATGCTTCCTATGTGCACTCCGACATTCACCTTGCCGCGTCGCCACCTAGCACTTTGCTGTCGCGCCCTGTTCCATCGTCGAGTGCCATGTCACCCCCTGTACGCGCGTCACGGATGCCACCTGGGTTGTTAGCTCTAGTGCCACCCATCGCATGACGTGTCGTCATGATGCCTTTGTCGTCCTGCATCCCGTTGGTGTTGTTTTCTCTATCCGCAGTGCAGCTGGCCATGAAGTCCCTGTCCAGGGTGTTGGGGTTGTGCAGTTCACCAAGCCAGCTAGTGTTGTGTACATCTCCGAGATCCTCTTTGTCCCTAACCTTGAACTCAGCGTGCTATCTGTCTGTGTTTGCACCAAAATGGACATGGGTGTCACGCATACAGCTGCCAATACTCGCATCTTTGTACGCGACACCCAGGAGACCGTCCTCAGTAGGACGGTCATTGATGATCTATACCACATCTCCGGGTCGCCTGCCAGTTTTGCCCCTTCCTCCCTCTCCCATTGCGTGTGTCTTCGTCATTGGTGCTCTGTCCCCAAAGCACCACCGCCTCCTGCATCGACATCTCTGTCATGTGCACCTAGGGGCTCTATACAGGCTAATCCGCACTCAGCTTGCTCTCGGTCTTGATCCGGCATCCTTCGAGGCGCCGCCCACGACTGACTGCCAGTCCTCTGCCAAAGGCACAATGCACCGGTCCACCTACCCTGAGGTAGTCTCGAGGGCTCGTCGGCCTCTGGAGCTCGTCCACTCTGACCTCATGGGCCTGCTTCTAGTCGAGTTTTAGGAGGACCGTGGCCGCTACGTTTTGACGCTAACTAATGACTTCACGGGCATGCACTGGGTTTACAGGCTGCGTCAGAAAAGCGACCCTGTCATCGGTGTTTGCGTCTGGCTGGTCATGGCCGAACGCTAGGGCCATTACACTCTTCAGGCCTTTCGCTATGACCGCGGCGGCGAGTACCTTGGCGACATGGCGTGTGACTTCACCGAGCTAGGTGTCATCCACAACCTCTTCGCTCCTGCCATCCTCCAGCATAACGATGTCTTGGAAAGCTGGAACTGCACCATGGAGGATGCGGTGTGTGCCATGCGCGCAGACAGTGCCATGCCTAAGACCTTTGCCTTCGAGGGGATGGCGTAAATGACTTGGGTTTGGAACTACATCCAACACGGCCCCCTCCCACGCCACGACACACCCTATGAGCTATGGTACGGCCATCGTGCCGATTTGCGCCTGGCCTGTGTCTGGAGCTCTCTCGCCTATGTCTAGTTCAAGCCGGAGCAGAAAGGGAGAAAGCTCTCTCCGCGGGGCCACATCTACGTCTTTGTCGGCGTGGCCCTACGATCGAAAGCCTGGCGGTCCTGGGACCCTGAGCGGCGCCGCATCATGGAGTCACGCGACGCTGTCTTCTTCGAGGATCTCACGTTCTGCTATCTTGCTCGCATCCACGCTCTCCGCACTACTCATGCCCCTTGGAGTGCCGGAGCTCGTCATGAGGGAGAGGTGCCTGCCATGGTTGGCTTGGTGCCCCCGGCCGGTGCGATCACTTCGTCATCGACACCCCAGGGGTTGTCCCCGGGGGCTGTGCCCGTCAGCGGCTCCAGCCCCATCCCATCTTTGGCTCGCCCTGTTGCCCCTGCCTCTACGTTCCTGCCCGTGTCCGAGTCCGCATTCGATTTCGCGTCCGCATCTGACGCCCTGTCCGATCCTGAGTCTGCGTCCGCATCTCGCTCTGAGCCGTCCCCATCCCCGACCGCTGACACCTTTGTGTCTAGCACGGAGCCGTTCCTTGCAACTGAGGCCACACCATCCTCTGCTGGCACGCCTTCCGTATAGCCCATGCCTGCATCTGAGTCGGCGGCGCCCCCTACTCCTGCCCCATCCGACCCCTATACGCGGGCACCCAGCGGGTGCCTCCACCCTGTTCCGATTGTCGGCAGCAATCTCCAGGGCAGGCGCCTGGCCCCTCGCCCCGCCTTGGCTGCTGCTAGTAGTGATGCAGGCAGGCGGCTCCGACCTTGACCCACGTGCAGCGTTGTTAGCGGTGACCCTGGCACGAAGGCCATTGGCTTGAGTGCTCGTGGCCTCACGGAAGTTCACCCTGGCTATACCACTGGCATATCACTGCTTGCCCACGAGCGCAACCTCGCTTGTGACGCTGCTGAGTCCATGGTCACGATGGATCCTTCCTCCACAGCGTATGCCCTAGCCACGCGCAGTGCGCCACCTTCCTCTCTTGATCCCACCATTCTGCCTGAGGCCTTGTCAGGCCCCAACGCTGAGCAGTGGCGGGCTGCCTGCCAGGCTGAGCTTGACGCTATTCGTTAGCACGGCGTCTTCGAGTTGGTGGACTTTCCGCAAGGCCGTCAAGGCCAAGTGAGTTCTCCGCAAAAAGCTCAAACCAGACAGCACGGTGGAGTGCTACAAAGCCCGCCAGACTGTAAAGGGGTTCTTCTAGGTCGCTGGTGTGGACTACAACAAGACCTTTGCCCGCGTTGGTCAGATGACGACGGCGTTGACGTTGCTGAGCCAAGTGGCATAGCACGACTGGGAGCTCCATCAGGTGGATGTCAACAACGCATTTCTAATTGGGGACCTTGATGAGGAGATCTGCATCGTCTGGCCACCCGGCTTTGAGGATGACAACGGTTGCGTGTACCGGCTGCAGAAGGCCTTGTGCGGCGTGAAGCAATTGCCTCGCTGCTGGAACAAAGAGATCACCGGCAAGCTGAGATGCGCCGGGTAAGTTCAGAGTGATGGTGACCCATCCCTATTCCTTTTGCAGTCCCAAGCGCTACTCACTGCCATCCTCATCTACATGGATGATTTTCTAATCGCCTTGCCTGACTCGAAAGCAGTGAACGCCGCCAAGGCCATTCTCTCCTCGGCCCACAAGACGAAAGACCTCGAAGAGGCCTCCATCTTGCTAGGGATGGAGATTGTGTGTGATCGTGTCCGCCGTACGCTCTGCGTCCATCAGGCACGCTACACAGAGGCTGTGGGGGAGCGCTTTGCTGACCTCCTCGCTGCTGCCTACACTGCCTCTACGCCCATTACCCCTGAAGGGCAGGCCGCCCTCAAGGTGGACGACCCAGCCCACCTGGGGGAGCTAGTCAACGTGACCCCATACATTCGCTCACTCGTGTACCTGGCCACCACGACACGGCCTGACATTGCCTTTACTGTCAACTTGCTTGCCGAGTTCTCACATGCTCTGAGTCAGCAAACATTAAAGGCAGCAATCCGATGCGTGCACTACATTCTTTCCACAACATGCTTCGGTCTGTGCTTCTGCAAGCAGGTGTCCGTCGTGTTTGATGGATGTGCAGATAGTGCCTCGATGTGGAGTCCAGATGGCAAAAGCCGCAAGGGCTATGTCTTCCTCATTCGGGGCACTGTGGTATCCTGGCACAGTGGGAAGTAGGGTGCATTGCATGTAGCAATGCAAATGCAAAGTATGTTGCTCAGGGCGCCGGTGCAACTGAGACCATCTGGCTTGTCCATCTTTTGTGTGAATTGCGTCATTCCTTTGCCCCCGTGGTGCTTCAATATGATAACATGAGCACGGAGGCCATCGCCAAGAAATCAGGTGTGTTCCATATACGCACAAAGCACATCAATATCGAGCATCACTTTGTTTGTGACCTGGTTGACCGTGGTGAGATCCGAGTCGTGCTTGTGGGCACTAACAAGAAATGCGCTGAATTTCTGACCAAGGCTTTTGGACGTTCGAAGTTTCATGCGGCCACTTGTTCCGTGGGACTCTGCCCCATTCCAATTATAGGTTGACTCCTCATGTGCTATCTTGCATGTGTTGTACTTACTTCTTGCACCGTTCGTGTCTGTCCTGTCTTGTACAATGTCAATGTGTACATGTGTATGGACGTGTATCGCCCTTCAGTCATGGTGGAGTGTTGTTGTGTGTGTCGTACACAGCTTACGGTGACCCCTCGACTCATGTCCATCCACGTGCAGATCCTCAAAATGGCAACGGTGGCAGAAGACCTGCAGTTGGACGGGCGCCCGGGCCCCATCACCCCCGCTGAACCCAAACAAGTCAGCCAGGAGAACACACTGCATTCACCATGATAACAACAAAGGTGGTCTCCTCGAGGTACCAGAACAGCTCTCCGAGTGCCCGGGTCTCGACCACCAAGAAAATACGAGCTGCGCTATAAACACTCAAAATCTGTGTCCAACATCACAAACAACTTTCCAAACATCGGAAGCCGTACTACAACAATTGGGTCTCCTTGTCGCACTGGTACAGTCCACCGGGTGCGTCAGTCTCAACCCACCAAGAAAACTCTCCTAGCTCCTGACAAGCCCACAAGGCTACCGGAACGCATCGACCTTATATCGCGGGCGGTGTTGTATGTGCCGAAGAAGTCTCAGTACACTCCGAAGGCCCGTTGTGTCGTCACACTCTCCTCCACTCTATACCACCAACTTGGGGTATATGAGTAATCAGTCAGCGTTGGTCATGACAGGTGGAAGCCACACAAACCAACACTCCCCCAGCTACTAGCTGACATGGCCGTCAACGCAAGAATAAATGAATGAAGGCAGGGAATAAAAGCATACGCTAAACCACAATCTGCACAAGTCAACCACACACATACACACATCTGCTATCCATCTGCGCACAGAGGCTAGGCTCAATGTCCTTCTGTAATATAGTGAAGGTCACAAGGTCCCCACGTGGTCTCTCTTTACACAAAGATAGCTCCCCCTGTCACGCACGAGTCTGCTCCCACCCTCAAAGACGAAGTGGTGTCTCCGGCTACGACTCCTTATATTGCCCCTATACCACCTATGGTGTACCAGTCCTCGTGTGACTGCCAAGGGTCCCAACTCACGGTCTCTCCTCTCTCCGCTCTGTTGCGATGCATCTGTGTACGCCAGAAGAAAGGGAATGGGCGAGCAACACGTAGGCGTGGATGAAGTGGTGGAGCTGGCCTCCAAGGCGGGATAGAGCACATTGAAGCACAGGGGTGTACCGCCACTAGAGGAGGAGGGCAGGAACGATGAACCGGACCACCATACACGGCCGAAGATGACGATAGAGTCGCTGAAGTGGGTGGATGAAGGTGCGTGATGGCAGCAACTAAAGAAAGAGGAGTGATGATGGAGTTGACAGGAATGAGGATGGCGGAAACTGAAGGCATGCTCACCTCTTTTGTGATAGTGTCTCCATTGGACATCATACTCGGAGCTGGTACAGGATCCTCCCTGAGTATGGATGTGCGAGATCTTGGTAGTGGAAAGCTCATGCCAACAGTACAGGTGCTCCCCTACTCTAGCAATTGCTCATGCGCTGCCATCACCTCCCGCTGCAACACCACTACACGCTCCTACAGGTCATTATATTCTTCCTTGGACATGTGGAGGTGGCCCATGTCTGCCTCGCATAGGATAAACTTTGTCTCACTCGATGCTGCACTCGTAGACTATAGAAATCACAAGTATAGTTCCATCTGTGTCTCTGCTACTGAAGACAATGGAGCCGGTGCTGCTACATCCTCCTGCTGAGATGCTACAAAATCAGATGCAGTTATAGGTGTAGCGTACCGACTGCATCTCGTGTCTTTCAGACAAGGAGGGATGAGCGGTTGCGTGCCAAGGGAGAAGGAGAAGGCAAAGTCGTCGGAGTCCGCAGAGCACGTGGAAATGTCGTTTGTGGAGGTACTTCCACTCTCAAAGTCAGTGTGATCGGTAAGGTCGCCAAGAGATGAACAAGTGAGGGCACAACTCAGCTCCTGCCAACGAGTTGACTCAATCCACTTGGTCGGGTCTACTCCACTGTCCTCGACTGACGGCGTAGTGGACAGAGCTCTGTAGGAATATGGATAAAAAATGCCCATCAAGGCGACCAGCAAGCGCAGCTGGTGCTCACGCATCATCTCACTGGGAAGACTGGTCGCTGTCACCTGCTCGATAATGGAGTGAGGACCACCATCTGACTCCGTCATGTGTGTCGCTGCTTTGCTGTGTGTACGGGAACCCGTAGACTCTGGGAACATGGGCGGCTCCTGACGCTGAAGTTGTCCTCAGGTAGCACCGATGACAAGGTGGAGCCCGCTGTGTCTGTTGCAGCGCATGTCCAAGTGACATCTCTCAAAACTGCTGCTCTGAAGAATGCATCAGCTTATGAAAAACCAGTCGGCCGACTCTGCTCATGCACTGCGACCGCTGCCGGGCTGAGATAAGCCTCGTGCACCAACGCCCCCGGAAGCCCATAAGGGGCATCTTGATCCACACGGGACTCCTATGCCACCGCCAGGCCGCCAGGCCAGTTCTCTTGATGCAACCTGTTGCTACAGAACTTCTGACTCCTGCCCCAGCGTGGATGTGGATCTCGATGACATGCATGTCTCATGCACCACAATGTCTGCTGGACGAATGTGAGCCAGCTGCACACACTCCCCAAAAATTCCAGTAGACGCATCTTGATTCGTATCGGACTCTTGTGCCACCACTGGGCCGCCACCGGTCGGAGCCGCGAGTGGCATCGCCTAGGGACGCCGGGCCTGCGCTCCTCCTTGTAAAGACTGCTGCTGCGAAACACTTGGATCCAGCCCGGACGTGGACGTCCAGCTCGATGACACGCAAGTCTCCACCTCCCTGCGACGTCAGTGTCAACACTCCGCACGTCCTGCGACGTCAGTATCAAGACTGGCACGAGCAGGACGTGCGGAGTGTTGACACTGATGTTGCAGGGACACACGACTAGAACGAGTACCCAAATGTGTCATCGATCCTACGCATTGAAGTGCGGGGACCAATCCACGGACCCCAGAGGGACGCCGGTCCACGATGTGTCTCGAAAAAGAAGTCGCCACCGACGACAGTCCGTTGTCAGCTGGGAAGGCGAGACTGCAAACGCAGCTGCAACTTAGTCGTTGCCATTCCACCGCCACCGCCGTTGCCGCTGCGCAAGCTGCTATGGTTGATGTGCCTGTTGCCACTGCGGGTGGTGCTACGGCGGCTGATAGACGAATTACGTCTGCGGTTGTCGATGGCACATGTTTACAGGTTGATTTGTTTGTTTGTTTTGTTTTCTTTTTTGTATTATTTTTTTCTTCTCTCTTCTCGCCCTCACTCCCTCTTGTTCTTTTGCCCTCATCCCCACCTTTTTTCCCTCTCTTTCCCTTCTTCTTGTCCTTTGCCCCCCCTTTTTCTCCTCAACTTCTGGTTTTTTTTTCTTGTCCCCCTATTCTCAATTGTGCATGATTTGGAGCAATTGAGAAAACAAAGGAGGGGGGGGGGAAGGAAGGGGGTGGTCCTTCTGGCCCTCCCTCTCGCGCACAGTCGCTCGCTCGCTCGCTTGTACAAGTGAGTGGGGTGGGTGGGAGCGAGCGAACGGAGGGAGGGGGGATCGGCCCCTCTCTCGTCGTTGGCTCCCTCCGTCAGTCGGCCAACAAGGCCGAGGGGCCTCATGGGGCCGACAGGCCCCCTCCAAGGGGGCCCCCCTGAGGGGGCTTGAGGGGGTCCCTTCGAGGAGGGGGGGGCCTCAGAGGAGGGCTGAAAGGCCCTCTTCGCTTCGGCAGCAGGAGCTGCGTCGGCAGGTGCAGCTGCTGTTGTTGCTGCAGCTGCTTCAGCTACTGCTGCTGCTCTACGCAACAGCAACAGCTGCTATTTGTTGTTGCCGCCACTGCTGCTACTACTGTGCGACGCCGTTGTTGCTTCTACTTGCTGCTATGAGTCGCAGTTGTTGTTGCTGCTTGCTGCTGGTGCCGCCGTTGCTTGTTGTTGTCGCACAGCACCTGCCGCTACTGTTGCCTCTTGTTGGTGTCGTTGCTGCTGTTGCTGCTCTACGCCA
>SZWC01014439.1:26462-37282 GCA_023375785.1 Penium margaritaceum
GTGCGTGACCTGCCTACCATCTCTAACTTTGAGCAGCAGTTATGTATCGGCTGTTTGGAGGGGAAGCAACACTGCGAGGCGTTCTCTGGAGCAGGGGAGCGTGCGAAACAAGTATTAGAGCTAGTCCACACGGACTTGTGTGGACCGATGCAGACCCAGACCTTTGGAGGCTCTAGGTATTTTCTCACCTTCATTGATGATTTCAGCCGTTACACTGCTGTGTACTTCCTTTCCTCCAAGGACCAGTGCTTTGACAGGTTCAAGGAGTTCAAGGCCATGGTGGAGAACCAATCTGGCAAGAAGATCATGGCGTTGTGCAACGACCGCGATGGAGAGAACCTGAGCAAGGAATTCCAGGACTACCTCGCAGCAGCTAGCATCAAGGCGCAGCGTACCACGCCGTACTCGCCGCAGCAGAACGGTGTAGCAAACCGTGCCAACCGTACCATTGTAGAGTGAGCGCGCTCCATGCTACACGCGGCTCGGCTAACCTACGACTTCTGGGCTGAAGCCGTGAGCACTGCGGTCTACATCAAGAACCGCAGTCCAACTAAGGCGCTGGAGCAGATGACGTCGTACGAGGCGTGGTTCAGCAAGAAGCCAAGCGTAGGTCATCTTCGCGCGTTTGTCAGCTTGGCGTACATGCACGTGCCAAAAGAGAAGCGGCAAAAGTGGGATGCGAAGAGTGCACAGATGCTGATGATTGGCTACGACGTGGCAAGCAAGGCGTATCGCCTCTACGAGAGGGATACAGGCCACGTCATCATCTCCAGGGATGTTGTCTTCAATGAGAGTAACGTCATCGGCACCAACATCGTGTGTCAAGAGACAGCAGAACCAGCAGCTGACGAGACAGTAGGAGCAGAAATTCTTCCTGACCCAGTTTCTATCGATCCTTCCTCTTCTGTGATAGTGGGAGAATCACTCTACTCTCCCATGTCTGATGCTGCAGATACAGTAGCCTCATCGGCAAAAGCAAAGGAGGGAGATGTAGCACCACCAGCAGTAGCAGTTGTGCCAGCAGCACCGCGCCAGCCACCCGCTAATACTCCAGCACCAGGTCGCAGATACCCTCTTAGGATGCGTTACAAGCCTGGTGAGCGCGGCCATTTCTGGATGCTGCAGAAACCAGAATAGGTGAACGTCGCAGTTGCAGCAGATTCAGATGACCCAACATCATACAAGGAGGCCATGGCTGCACCGGATGCAGCAGATTGGGCGCAAGCCGTGCAGCAGGAGATACAGTCGCACCTCCAGGACGTAAGGTGATCAAGTGCAAGTGGGTCTTCAAGAAGAAACGGGGAGCAGATCGTAACCTGGAAAAGTACAAGGCGAGGCTGGTCGCCAAGGGGTACTCGCAGCAGGAGGGCATCGACTACACAGAAACTTTTACCCCTGTTGTAAAGTTTGCCCCAGTGCGCACGCTCCTCTCTTTTGCAGTAGCTGAGGACTTCGAGGTTCACCACATGGATGTCAAGACGACATTCTTGAATGGTGACTTGGAGGAGGAGATCTACATGGAGCAGCCGGAGGGGTTAGTCATGGATGGCTAGGAGCACCTGGTCTGCAAGCTGCAGAAGTCGCTGTACGGCCTGAAGCAAGCGTCGTGTGCTTGGAACCAAAAGTTGGATGCAGCGTTGTAGTGCATGGGGTTTGAGCACAGCGAGTGTGACTACAGCGTGTATCACTGGCAGCATGAGCATGAGATCCTCATCATCATTGTCTATGTGGATGACATGCTCCTCCTTTCCAACAGCATGTCTGCACTACAGGAGTTCAAGGAAGCCATGCAGGAGCGCCTCCAAAGGTCTGATCTCGGGGAGGCATCATACTTCCTTGGTATCCAGATCACGCGTGACCGCAAGTCCCGCTCTCTCTCGCTGCAGTAGAGGCGCTACATCAAGGATGTTTTACAGCGGTTCGGCATGGCAGAGGCAAAACCCATCGGCACGCCGCTGGAGACGCGGCAGTACCTCGTGAGCTTCAATGGAGAAGCAAATGCAGCTGAGCGGCAGAAGTACCAGAGCACCGTCAGCAGTCTCATGTACTTGATGGTGGCAACCAGCCCGGACTTCGCACAGGGTGTGAGCGCTGTGAGCCAGCACATGGCTAATCCCGGACCGGAGTACCAGAAGGCAGTGAAGCGGATCTTCCGTTACCTTGCTGGAACCATCAACATCGGCATCACCTACAACGTCAATGACAACAGCATCATCAGCTACACAGACGCAGATTGGGCTTCAAACCCTAAGGACCGTAAATCCATCTCTCGACATGTGTTCTTCATGAATGGTGGAGCCATCAGCTGGTGTAGCAAGCGGCAGGTGGTCGTGGCGACCTCGAGCACAGAAGCTGAGTACGTATCTCTCAGCTTTGGAGCCAAGGAAGCAGTTTGGCTCCAACGTCTCATGGCAGAGATGAGTGGGAGTGCAGCAGTTCCAGTTCCTGTGCCCGTCGACAACCAGAGCGCAATCGCACTCGCCAAGAAGCCCGAGGACCATGCACGCACCAAGCACATTGATATCGCATATCATTTCATCGGGCACATGGTGCAGGAGGGTGCTATGAAGCTAGAGTTTACTCCAACCAGCAAGCAGGTCGCTGATTTCTGCACCAAGCCAGTGACCCATGAGAAGCAGCAGTTCTGCATGAAGGCATGTGGACTCAGCCCAATTTCACTATGGCAAAGTGGGAGATTGTTGGAAAAGGAGCCATCTGGCTCAGTTTCAGGTCCACAGCAGCAAGTTCCAGGAAAGTACCAGATGCCTGCTCCGACTTCACCATTGAAAAGATCAGGTGGCAAAATGTCGACAGTCCAAGTTTGAGGCCGATCCAACGGTCGGATTGGGAGATATGAATTTTCGAAGTTTCGGGGGTCATGGACCGTCGATGTCTGGGTGGGCATGGGTGATGGCTCCATGCCTTAGCCTGAGAAAAGAAAAAGGCAAGAGGTCCAAGGTCAAGACCTGATGGGAGAAATATCCAAAAAGGTCCTTGGTCTTAGGATTGCCTTGTCAAAGTGTGCTGACTAGGATAAAGGTACCTCTCCTTAGTTTTTAGGTGAGGTGAGATCCTTGTGTGCTAGCCATGGACACATGGCAATTCTCCATGGGTTTGTGGGTTATGTGACTACTAGGAGTGTGCCATAAAAGCATTCTCTAGCACTCTAGGTCGTGTGTGAGTGCTCAGCCTGATTGCTAGGCTGATTTCCTCCCTTGTGTGAAATTATGGACTCTAGTGTGTGAGCCTTAGCCTCCATGGCTAAGTGGTGTGGCTTGTGAGAGGGCTGACTTGCCCAAGCTCTAGCTCTATATGTACTCCATCATTTTGAGTGATTGAACAACCATTCTTCAGCACAAGTGATGCCCTTCCAATCACACATGCTCGCTGCTCCAAGGCTCCCTCTCTCCTCAATTTCCAACACCTCTTAGGGAGCGTTACAAGCCTGGTGAGCGCAGCCATTTCTGGATATTGCAGAAACCAGAACAGATTAACGTTACAGTTACAGCAGATTCAGATAAGCCAATGTTAAACAAGGAGGCCATGGCTGCACCGGATGCAGTAGATTGCGGAAAGAGATACAGTCGCAGCTGGACAACGGCATGTGGGAGTAGACTAAGCGTCCACCTGGACGTAAGGTGATCAAGTGCAAGTGGGTATTCAAGAAGAAGCGGGGAGCAGATGGTAACCTGGAAAAGTACAAGGCGAGGCTGGTTGTCAAGGGCTACTTACAGCAGGAGGGTATCTACTACACAGAAACTTTTGCTCGTATTGCAAAGTTTGCCCCTTTGCGCACGCTCCTCTCTTATGCAGCAACTGAGGACTTCATGTTCACCACATGGGTGTCGGGACGGCATTCTTGAATGGTGACTTGGAGGAAGAGATCTACATGGAGCAGCTAGAGGGATTCGTCATGGATGGCCAAGAGCACCTGGTTTGCAAGCTGCAAAAGTCACTGTACGGCCTCAAGCAAGCGTCGCGTGCTTGGAAACAGAAGTTGGATGCGGCGTTGCAGTGCACGGGGTTTGAGCATAGTGAGTGTGACTACAGCATCTAACGTTGGCAGCATGGTCATGAGGTGCTCATGGTCGAGATGACGCATGATCGCAAGTCACGCTCTCTCTCGCTTAAACAAAGCCGCTACATCAAGGATGTTTTGCGGCAATTTAGCATGACAGAGGCAAAACCCATCGACACGTCGCTGGAGACGCGGCAGTACCTCGTGACCTTCAATGGAGAAGCAGAGGCAGCCAAGCGACAGAAGTACCAGAGCACCATCGGCAGTATCATGTACCTGACGGTGGCAACTAGGCTGGACCTCGCACAGGCTGTGAGCGTTGTGAGCCAGCACATGGCGAATCCCGGACCGGAGTACCAGAAGACAGTGAAGCGGATCTTCCACTACCTTGCTGGAACCATCAACGTCGGCACCACCTATAACTTTATCGACAACATCATCATTCGCTCAAACATGCAGATTGTGCTTAAAATCCTGAGACCCGCAAGTCCATCTCTCGACATGTATTTCTCATGAATGGAGGTGCCATCAGCTGGTGCAGCAAGCGGCAGGTGGTCGTGGCCACCTCAAGTACAGAAGCTATGTACGTATCTCTCAGCTTTGGAGCTTAGGAAGCAGGTTCGCTCCAGCGTCTCATGGCAGAGATGAGTGGGAGTACAGTACCAGTTCATGTGCGCGTCGACAACGAGAGCGCAATCGCACTTGCCAAGAATCTTGAGCACCATGCACGCAGCAAGCACATTGACATCGCATATGATTTCATCAGGCACATGGTGCAGGAGGATGCTATCAAGCTGGAGTTTACTCCAACCAGCAAGCACGTCGCTGATTTCTGCATAAAGGCATGTGGACTCAGCCCACTGTGATTGTAGCAAAGTGGGACATTGTTGGGAAAGGAGCCATTCGGCTCACTTTCAGGTCCACAAGAGCAAGTTTTAGGAAAGTACTAGAGTCCTCCTCTGATCGTCAATCCGACCTCAGTATCTGAAAGGTTAGGTGGCAAAATATCTATGGTCCAAGTTTGAGGCCGATGCAACAAGCGGATTCGAAGATATGAATTTTTGAAGTTTCGGGGGTCATGGACCGCCGATGTCTGGGTGGGCATGGGTGATGGCCCCATGCCTTAGCCTGAGAAAAGAAAAAGGCAAGAGGTCCCCGGTCAAGACCTGATGGGAGAAATATCCAAAAAAGGTCCTTGGTCTTAGGATTGCCTTGTTAGGATGTGCTGACTAGGATAAAGGTACCTCTCCTTACTTTTTGGGTGAGATGAGATCCTTCTGTACTAGCCATGGACACATGGCAATTCTCCATGGGTTTTTGGGTTATGTGACCACTAGGAGTGTGCCATGAGTGCATTCTCTAGCTCTCTAGGTCATGTGTGAGAGGTCAGCCTGATTGCTAGGCTGATTTCCCCCTTGTGTGAGATTATGGACTCTAGTGTGTGAGCCTTAGCCTCCATGGCTAAGTGGTGTGGCTTGTGAGAGGGCTGACTTGCGCAAGCTCTACCTCTATATGTACTCCATCATTTTGAGTGATTGAATAACCATTGTTCAGCACAAGTGATGTCCTTTGAATCACTTATGCTCGCTGCTCCAAGGCTCCCTCTCTCCTCCAGATCCAACAGCATTTGACTTTTTTCCTACCTGTCTGATATCCAAACTCCTGGTACTGCTGTTGAATGCATGAGCTTATGACCAGAGAAGCTGCTTCACTACTGCCGCGCCCATTGCGTTTTGCTGCATCGCGACGCAATTCCAGCTATACCAAGTGTGTGCTAATAAAGTCGAGGTCGAGAGTTGGCTGGCGCTCCAGTGTATCATAGTATGTCGTAGCTAGTTGGGAGTCCCCTCAGCAAGAGGAGGATGAAGCGCAACTCTTCTACAAGGTTTTTGGCCATATTTAGCTGCCTCGCGAGCTCCTTTGTCCTGTCCAGGTACGTCTCCATCCTTTCACTACCCTACATTTTCAGCACCACCATGTTTTCTTCCAAAACCATGAGGAATGCAAGATCCTTGCTCTCATACTTCTTGCAGAACGTGTCCCATCCCTCCTTTGCAGTAGCCTTGTTACTCACGTACTTAAAATGCGGGTTGGAGATGGTATTGATAAGCAAACTGTAGGCTTGCCTGTCCTTCTTCTTCCACTCCTCATACGCCGCTGGTACAGCTGTAGAAGAACCTACATCAGCTGTACCTATTTGCGGCATCTTCCTTGCCACTTCCTGCGTTACGTTGATGCCTTTTGCCTGTCCAACTAGAGGCCGCTCGTAGCCGCTCACCACCTCGCACAAACCCCTCTCCTCCAAAAGGAGGCAGGACGGATCTTCTAAAACATAAAGTTGGCACGTCCCTCCAGCCTCTCCAAAGGCTGGACTGCTGGCAGAATGCCAGTTGGTGCCATTTTGAGCCTTGATGATGTTCAGTACTTCCCTTGGATGGCGGCGTTATCCTTGCTTCTATTGCAGCTTGCGCCAGAAATTTATCTGGTAGAAAATGGACTGTAGACTATGAATTTGGAAAAATGGGGCCCACCACTGGAAAATTCAGCTCAAAAAATTTCAGATCGACCCATAAAATATGGTCATCAAAAGGGGATTTAAAAGGATATGTCCTCTTGAAAACAGGGTATGCTTTTCCTTCACTCCAACTCAGACTAGCCAGCTTGTAAACGGCGTTTCCCCCAAAAGAATCAATGGAATGCAAATATTTTTTCATCTATAGGAAGCTTAGGAAAAATACTACAACTCCCCTGTGCCACTTTTTCAATTTGACAAAGAAACGAGATAGTTATGGTCATCACGAGGCGATGGTCTTACTCATAGAGAAGAGTGTAGCCCTGGCCGATCTCATTTTGAGCGTCACTCTCACTTTGACCGTTTGCTCGTTGCGATCTTGGACTCGTTGGAAAGCTTGTTGTGCGAACGTGAAGATCAAGTGGTTGATCCTCAAATATGGTCAAGGTTTGACTTTAACCCGTCACTTTCAAAGTGATTCCTGTGCTGGCTTAAACTTGTACAACTTGGCTCTGATACCAAGTATTCGAACTGGAGGAGAGAGGGAGCTTTGGAGTAGCGAGCATGTAAGGTTTGGAAGGGCATCACTTATGCTAAAGAATGGTTGTAGAATCACTCAAAATGTTAGAGTACATATAGAGCTAGAACTTGGGCCAGTCAATCCTCTCACAAGCCACTCTACTTAGCCATGCAGGCTAAGGCTCACACACTAGAGTCCATAATCTCACACAAGGGAGGAAATCAGCCTAGCAATCAGGCTGACCACTCACACACGACCTAGAGAGCTAGAGAATGCTCTCATGGCACACTCCTAGTGGTCACATAACCCACAGACCCATGGAGAATCGCCATGTGTCCATGGCTAGCACACAAGGATCTCACCTCACCTAAAAAGTAAGGAGAGGTACCTTTATCCTAGTCAGCACACTCTGACAAGGCAATCCTAAGACCAAGGANAGTCCATAATCTCACACAAGGGAGGAAATCAGCCTAGCAATCAGGCTGACCACTCACACACGACCTAGAGAGCTAGAGAATGCTCTCATGGCACACTCCTAGTGGTCACATAACCCACAGACCCATGGAGAATCGCCATGTGTCCATGGCTAGCACACAAGGATCTCACCTCACCTAAAAAGTAAGGAGAGGTACCTTTATCCTAGTCAGCAGACTCTGACAAGGCAATCCTAACACCAAGGACCTTTTTGGATATTTCTCCCATCAGGTCTTGACCCTGGACCTCTTGCCTTTTTCTTTTCTCAGGCTAAGGCATGGAGCCATCGCCCATGGTCACCCGGATATTGGCGGTCCATGACCCCGAATACTTTGAAAATCCATATCTCCCAATCCGACCGTTCGATCGGCCTCAAACTTGGACCGTACATATTTTACCACCTGATCTTTCTAATGAAGAAGTTGGATTGACATCGGAGAAGGCATCAAATACTTTCCTAGAACTTGCTCGTATGGACCTGAAACTAAGCCGGATGACTCCTTTCCCAACAACGGGAAAGTACATCAACATCACGTACCACTACTCATATGACCCGGTCGCAAACGAGATATTGGACCTCGAATACGTTATCACCAGGAAGATGCTCGCAGATTGTATGGCAAAGGCGCTAGACAGGGAATGGCACTTTGGAGGTACTCGTATTGGTATGGTTTACGCAACGGACGAAGACTGAGGCCAAAGCAGGTGGGGAGGGGCGAGGTCTCACAGCTCATGGAGAGAGGTGCAAGGGAGAGTTTGTTCACCTAATATACTCCTTGTCGATGGCTGATATTTGGACAGGTACAAGACGGACTAGGCATGCATTTCTCTCTAGGAGTAAGTCCCCTAAGTCTGATTTTGATAGACAAGGCATGCATTGTTCCTTCTGAGTAAGTCCCCTTGGTCTAATCTGGATAGTACAACCAGTAAATACTATGTAGGACAACTCCTTGTTGTTTAAATGTTCCAGGCTTAGTCTCAGGAGTGAGAGGTCAGGCTTAGTCTCAGGAGTGAGAGGGTTAGATCCGAGCCCGGTGACTTATTTTCTTTTTGACCAAAAGGGGGACAGGAAGAATCTAAGAGACATCTTATAACATTCCAAGGTCCTTCCTCGTGGTTGGCGCCAGTTCACAAAGACAGGGAGCGCCATTTAGGCAAGGGGGATGATGCAATCAAGAATGCTCCCAAAATGGCCCATCAAAGGAGCCACTGCGTGCCTATGATAGAGGCCATGTGGTCTCATAGTGTGGAGGGAGCGGCGACGTGTGTATACGCACAAACATGCTGGTTGAAAGTCTGATTGTGGTAGATCTGATCTGTCCTTGATGATGTTTTGTGCAAAGAATAAAGAAGCCTCCTCAACCTGACCGCACTTCTATCAACCCACATCACTAAAGATTTTTTCAAATAAATCAACACACGCATACAGAGCCTCTAAAAGGCAAAAAACATAAAGAAACTGCATAACCTGCTACAACTATTAACATGCAATGCACCGATCGCTAAGTAAAATCTACGCCTCCGCATACCAACCGAAGTTGCCCGCTCAGATATCAAACAAGTATGGTTCAACAATCCTAACAACTTGGGAGGACGAATTTTTTAGAGAGCTGTGTAAAACTAGCCTCAAGACTCCCTTTTCAAATGGTTACGACCAGTGGAATAGACATCCTTGAGAGTGGAGGTTTAGTGGGTGACCTTGTCTCGCGAAAAGGAAGTCCTATAAAACCGTTCGGTTTTTTAATCGGTGGATACCTATGTTGGTATGACCTGCTAAAACGGGGCGCACTGGCGCTGTAAGCCATCACTCTAATGTTGTCAACTCAAAGGATGACCACCTTCAAAGCACATCTACCGTTACAAAAAACGCCTAGGATAGAGGCTCGGTATAGGACTATAAGAACCTGTCAGTTGCCTGTCATTGAGTAGAGTTCTTACTTTTGAGATTCCTCACACAGTTGTCCACCAAAGGCAAACACTAAAGAACCATTGGTTGGTTTAAGCCCCAGGACTTCGATCCTCACGCGAAAGTGACCAAGTGCTAAGGACAGAGTCCAAGGACGTGATTCCTATGAATTGCTCAGTGTGGAACTTTGCCTCTGAGGGTGATATCATCTCTTGGTTATAATACCAAGAGCGGTCAGCGCCTTTTACCGCCATTGTTTTCGCTCCTGCTCTCACCAGAAGAGGAGTAGTTGCCACGACCACCGTAAAGTATCGCCTAGGCTAAAATGTTAGCCTCAGTACCGCTGCGACGCATTTCCTCATTGGAAACGTTCTCAAACTGTGCATCATAGGTCAAATCCTCCTTCCAATTGCCAAAGACGGTGATCAAAGGATCCCAGTTTTTAGGTAGCGCCATAAGGAGAATCATGGCCTGCATGTTGGTTTCGATTTCCCACTTCATTTGGGTCTCTTGGTACAGCAGTCCTTTAAACAGCAACCCTCTCATAGTCAGCCCTCTCACAAGGCATACCACTTAGCCATGGAGGCTGAGGCTCACAGAATAGAGTTCATAATCTCACCCAAGAGAGAAAATGAACCTAGCAATGAGGCTCACTGCTCACACACGACCTAGAGAACTAGAAAATGCTCTTATGGCATACTCCTAGTTATCACATAACCCACAATCCCATAGAGAATTGCCATGACTCTATGGCTAGCACACAAGGATCTCTCCTCACCTAAGAAGTAAGGAGAGATATCTTTTCCTAGTCAGCATACTCTGAGAAGGCAACCCAAGAATCTATGACATTTTTGAATATTTCTCCCATCAGATCTTGACCCTAGACCTCTTGCCTTTTTCTGTTCTCAGGCTGAGGCATGGAGGTATTGCTCATGGTCACCCAGATACCTAATGGGAGAAATATCCAAAAAGGTCCTTGGTCTTAGGATTGCCTTGTCAGAGTATGCTGACTAGGATAAAGGTACCTCTCTTTACTTTTTAAGTGAGTTGAGATCCTTGTGTGCTAGCCATGGACACATGGCGATTCTCCATGGGTTTGTGGGTTAGGTGACCAATCGGAGTGTGCCATGAGAGCATTTTCTAGCTCTCTAGGTCGTGTGTGAGTGGTGAGCCTGATTGCTAGGCTGATTTCCTCCCTTGTGTGAGATTATGGACTCTAGTGTGTGAGCCTTAGCCCCCATGGCTAAGTGGTGTGGCTTGTGAGAGGGCTGACTTGCCCAAGCTCTAGCTCTATATATGAGTATATATATATATATGAGTATAAAATGATGGAGTCATCATTTTGAGTGATTCAATAACCATTCTTCAGCACAAGTGATGTCCTTCCAAT
>SZWC01014439.1:37351-56611 GCA_023375785.1 Penium margaritaceum
GTGTGAGTGGTGAGCCTGATTGCTAGGCTGATTTCCTCCCTTGTGTGAGATTATGGACTCTAGTGTGTGAGCCTTAGCCCCCATGGCTAAGTGGTGTGGCTTGTGAGAGGGCTGACTTGCCCAAGCTCTAGCTCTATATATGAGTATATATATATATATGAGTATAAAATGATGGAGTCATCATTTTGAGTGATTCAATAACCATTCTTCAGCACAAGTGATGTCCTTCCAATCACACATGCTCGCTGCTCCAAGGCTCCCTCTCTCCTCCAGTTCTAACAGTGCATTTTTTTCTCTTTGTAGGTGATCGACAGCCAAGGGATGAGCGATTGATCCACACCTTCTAAACCGGTAGCAGACAACAGCCTAGATAAGCCTACATCGGCCTCAATGAAGCAGAGAAGTAGAGAAGTAGTGTGAGGATACATGTGATGCTCACTCTCGAGTAATGCACGGTTTGATGACAAGTTCAGAGGGTTTGGATTTCCCTTGTGGTAATGGCAATTTGGGATTTTCATTAGATGCGTAGCTTCTTGAAGATGTTCATTGGAGAATAGGTTGAACCTCTAAAAACAGATCATGGATATGAAGCACACTTCATATCCATGATCTGCTTTTGTGTGGAGTGTCAAAAATGACATGGCGCTTGCAATTCTTGTGACATGAGTGCATGAGTCACAGCATGTCCACCTCATAGGTATAACACATGCATCAAAGGATTATGGGAAGCTTACCCGTTTACACCTATCAATGCCTCTTGCAAATTGCCTCTTCATCTTTCAAAAGCTGTTTTGGATGAGGGTGAGCAAAGGAGAGTCGATTCCGGACTTCTAACCGCAGTTTGAAGGACTACTACAGCAAGTGAACCAAATAAACTAGGAAATTGATACCAATATGCAGGCCATGATCCTCCTCATGGAGCCACCTGAAAGCAAGGGCCTATGATCACCGTGTTTTGCAGTTGGAAGGAGGAGGATTTGACGTATGAGGCACGGTCCGAGTACTTACGCAACGAGGCCATATGTCGTAGTGGTAATGAAGGTAACATTTCAGCCTATATTGCACAGTACGATGGTCGTGGCAACAATTCCAGTTTTGGTTAGAGCAGCAGCGAATGCGGTTGCGGTGGCGAAAAAGGCAATGGTGGCAATAGAAAGAGTTCAAAGCGTCCTGGGAAGTACCATTACTGTGGCAAGCTTGGGCATTCGGCACAAGAGTATAGGGCTCCCAAGAAGGAAGACTGAGATCATGGTGGTAGATATGAGGGCAAAGGAAAGGGTAAGGAGTTGATGAACATGATGCCTTAGAGCGTGTCGACAACCAAGGGAGCGGCATTGCTTGAGCGTGGAGCCTACGGGCTCGACTCTGGCATGAACCAACTCTCTTCAAGGGAGAAGGATGGGTTTATCTCCCTTGGAGATACTGGACTTCGCTTAAGGTGCGCCAAGAATAGCATTGTCCATGCGCAAGGAGAGGAAGGTAAGTTCATCAGCATCAACTTGAACGGAGCTGAAAAAGACTTGAAGCTAGAGAACGTCGTCTACATGCTGTCCTTTGCAGCAAATCCCTCGTCAGTGTGTGAAATCACAGACCATGAAATGACAGTCATTTTCACAGAAGAGGAGGCCGTGTTTGTCAAGAACAAGGACACCAAGATCTCCTATCCCAAGGAGGGTCTTGTCGCATTGGTCCCTAGAGTTGATTGGCTTTGTACTGCAAACCAAATTCCTTGAGAGTACAAATGAGGGACATCCGGCGGTTGAAGAGCCCAAGTCTCCAACGCCTGATGTTGCACTACAAGCCCTCACGGCCAACTCTACCAACACAAATACTGAGCCATGGCATAGGTGGTTTGGCCATGTGGCTAACAACATACAACCTTTGCAGCTATACAAAGTGGTTTATGGGATGAAGGGATGTAAGGCTTAGGATGAGGGAAAGTGCAACAAGCTTTGTGAGCCATGCGTCCAAGGCAAGAGAAAGGGAAAACCCATTGAGCATAATGAGAAACGTACGACACCGATCTTGGATCTGATTCACTCTGATGTGTGTGGCCCATTTCGCACTCTTCGAACGGCGGCAGTAAGAATTTTGTGACCTTTATTGATGATCAAAGTCGCAAGATGCGGATCTACTTCCTCAAGACAAAGGGAGAGGTCAGGGAGAAGCTGCAAAAGTTAGTCGCGATGGGAGAACGGCTTACAAGAAATAAGGTCAAGGCACTACACACGGACAATGGTGGTGAGTACGACTTGTGCAAAGACAAGTTGAGCCAGCACGGCATCAACCACTAGATTTCCATGCCTTATATTCCCCAAAGTAATAGCATTGTCGAGAAGATGAACTAGACTATCCTCGGCATGACACGAAGCATGCTCTTCGATGCGAAACTCCCACCTCACTTATGGGCTGAATTACGCTTAGAAGGCGTGGTAAGAAGGAGCAAGAGAAGCAGCTCAGGACGGCATTGGAGGCTTGGTCAGGTAAGAACCCGGATGCCTCACACTTTAAGGTCTTAGGCTGTACTGCCTGGGCAAAGGTTCATGCAGGAGAAGGAAGTGGTAACGTGAATCTATGTGCTCGTATGTAATGATCAAATGACACCGTACACAAGGCGAACGCGCTATGGGACCAAGCGGCTGGAAAGCTCATTTGGAGCCGAGATGTCGAGTTTGATGAAAGGAAGCTCGGCAAGGGAGAGTCGCTTGACATTGTTCATGCTCCAAAATCAAGAAATTGGGTTGTGTTACTCGAGTCAGGTGATCATGCACTTGAGAACTGGTAGATGGTGCTAGTGAACGACGGTACTCCAAGGAGAGTGGCTATGTACGCTGAAACAGTGACAAACTCTGATGCTGAGTCTGAGTCGTCCGAGACCTCTGAGTCAAACTCTGAGGCAGGTACCTCTTCCTTAAACAACGGATCACTGGCACCGCAGGAGCAAAAGATGTAACTAAGCCTTGAAGCACCACAAGCAAGACTCCAGCGTAGTACACGCGAGAAGAAACCTCCGTCCAAGTACGATGCTGAGAGGGCGGAATAGACCGGACTTAGCTAGTCATGCTTGGCTCAGGGAGAGCCCATGATCATAACAGAGATTATAAACATGCTAGATGCGGCCAAGTGGAAGGAGGCAATGGATAGCGAAGTCGTATCCATTGAATAGAAGGAAACATGAGTTTGGGTGCACAGGGTTTCAAATACGCACATGGTGGAGTCAAATGGGTACTCCGAAAAAAGTTCAAGCAGGATGGTACTATCGACAAGTACAAGGCAAGAGTTGTGGCAATGGGGTTTTTCTAGCGTCCAAACTCAGAATACTAGGAAATCTTCGAACCTGTTGTCTCCTTTGCATCTATTAGATCTAGGTTGTGCATTGTTGCAGCAAAAGATCTTGAGGTCCACCAGATAGATGTCAAGATAGCTTTCCTCTACGGGAAGCTAGACAAAGGAGTGCTTATGGAAGTCACTACAGGAGTGAAAGTCCCAGAGGGCAAGATTTGCAAGCTGGTCAAAGCACTCTACAGGCTGAAACATGCCCTAAGGATGTGGTACGAGAAGATGGACAGCTTCCTTACCTGGCTCACTTTTACATACAGCAAGAATGACCCTAGAGTTTATGTGCGAGAGGATTAGCAAGGCTTGATGCTGGTTATACTCTACGTGGATGACCTGATCATCTGCTCGTAGTCAGTCAATGTGTTGAACAAGATGAAGATAGATCTTAGCAACATGTTCAAGATTAAGGACAAGGATCCGTTCGAGATCTATCTTGGGATAGCCGTCCTACGGAATCAAGCAAAAGGCACCATTGAGCTGAGAAACGAAGTACATCATGGAGGTCCTCAAGCAGTACAAGATGGAGAACTGCAAGTCCATCAGCACATCCATGACAAAAGACATCAACCTCTCCCTCTCCATGAGTCCCCGCACAGAACAAAAATGGTGTCAGATGGAGAACATTCCCTACGAGTCTGCTGTTGGCAGCCTCACGTATGCCATGGTAGGAACACGCCATGACATTTGCTATGCTGTGGGACAAATGAGCATATTTATGGCCAATCCAGGGTCATAGTACTGCCAAGTTTTCAAGCGCATAATGTGCTATCTACAAAAGACAGGACACATATACCTCTAGTTTGGAGGCCAAGAAGGATCTCACCCTTTTTCAACTGTGGTGCATTCTCTTGGACAAGCAGAAAGCAAGACTGTGTCTGCCTCTCTACCATTAAGGTAGGGTAAATTGTTATGTCAAGATCATGCTAGGAGACACAATGGCTATGCAATTTGCTTGCCAAGATGAAAGTACCACAAACACAGGCAATAGAGGTCCGCATCAACAACAAGAGTGCCATGAAAATGGCATAGGATGATGTCATCTCCCGACGGACCAAGCACATTGACATTGTTGGAACTTGAGGAGAGAGGGAGCCTTGGAGCAACGAGCATGTGTGATTGGAAGGGCATCACTTGTGCTGAAGAATGGTTGTTCAATCACTCAAAATGATGGAGTACATATAGAGCTAGAGCTTGGGCAAGTCAGCCCTCTCACAAGCCACACCACTTAGCCATGGAGGCTAAGGCTCACACACTAGAGTCCATAATCTAATGCAAGGGAGGAAATCGGCCTAGCAATCAGGCTGACCACTCACACACGACCTAGAGAGCTAGAGAATGCTCTCATGGCATACTCCTAGTGATCACATAATCCACAAATCCATGGAGAATCGCCATGTGTCCATGGCTAGCACACAAGGATCTCACCTCACCTAAAAAGTAAGGAGAGGTACCTTTATCCTAGTCAGTACACTCTGACAAGGCAATCCTAAGACCAAGGATCTTTTTGGATATTTCTCCCATCAGGTCTTGACCCTGGACCTCTTGCCTTTTTTCTTTTCTCAGGCTAAGGCATGGAGCCATCACCCATGCCCACCCAGACATCGACGGTCCATGACCCCCCAAAACTTCGAAAATTCATATCTCCCAATGCGACCGTTCGATCGGCCTCAAACTTGGACCGTAGACATTTTACCACCTGATCTTTTCAATGTTCAAATCAGATTGGCGATCAAAGCAGGCATCTTGTACTTTCCTGGAACTTGCTCCTGTGGACCTGAAACTGAGCGAGATGGCTCCTTTTCCAACTATCTCCCACTTTGCCGCAGTCAGAGTGGGCTGAGTCCACATGTCTTCATGCAGAACTGCTGCTTCTCATGGGTCACTGGCTTGGTGCAGAAATCAGCGACCTGCTTGCTGGTTGGAGTAAACTCCAGCTTGATAGCACCCTCCTGCACCATGTGCCTGATGAAATGATATGCGATATCAATGTGCTTGGTGCGTGCATGGTGCTCAGGATTCTTGGCGAGTGCGATTGTGCTTTGGTTGTCGATGCGCACAGGAACTGGAACTACTACACTCCCACACATCTCTGCCATGAGACATTGGAGCCAAACTGCTTCCTTGGCTCGAAAGTTGAGAGATACGTACTCAGCTTCTGTGCTCGAGGTCGCCACGACCACCTGCCGCTTGCTGCACCAGCTGATGGCTCCACCATTCATGAGGAACACATGTCCAGAGATGGATTTGCGGTCCTCAGGGTTTGAAGCCCAATCTGCGTCTGTGTAACCGATGATATTGTTATCATTGTCGTTGTAGGTGATGCCGATGTTGATGGTTCCAGAAAGGTAGCGGAAGATCCGCTTCACTGCCTTCTGGTGCTCCAGTCCGTGATCAGCCATGTGCTGGCTCACAGCGCTCACAGCCTGTGCGAGGTCCGGCCTGGTTGCCACCATCAGGTACATGAGACTACCGCCGGCGCTTTGGTACTTCTGCCGCTCAGCTGCATTTGCTTGTCCATTGAAGCTCACGAGGTATGCCGCGTCTCGAGCGGCGTGACGATGGGTTTTGCCTCTACCATGCTGAACCGCTACAAAACATTCTTGATGTAGCGGCTCTGCTACAACGAGAGAGAGCGTGACTTCCGGTCACGCGTGATCTGGATACCAAGGAAGTATGATGCCTCCATGAAATCAGACATCTGAAAGTGCTCCTGCATGGCTTCCTTGAACTCCTACAGTGCAGACATGCTGTTCGACAGGAGGAGAATGTCATCCACATAGACAATGATGATGAGGATCTCATGCTCATGCTGCCAGCGATACACGCTGTAGTCACACTCACTGCGCTCAAACTCCATGCACTGCAACGCCGCATCCAACTTCTGGTTCCAAGCACGCGACACTTGCTTGAGGCCGTACAGCGACTTCTGCAACTTGCAGACCAAGTGCTCCTTGCCATCCATGATGAACCCCTCCGGCTGCTCCATGTAGATCTCCTCCTCCAAGTCACCATTCAAGAATACTGTCTTGACATCCATGTGGTGAACCTCGAAGTCCTCAGCTGCTGCATAAGATAGGAGCGTGCGCACAGAGGCAAACTTTGCAACAAGGGCAAAAATTTCTGTGTAGTCAATGCCCTCCTGCTGCGAGTAGCCTTTGGCGACCAGCCTCGCCTTGTACTTTTCCAGGTTACCATCTGCTCCCCGCTTCTTGTTGAAGACCCACTTGCACTTGATCACCTTACGTCCCGGTGGACGCTCAGTCAGCTCCCACATGCCGTTGTCTAGCTGCGACTGTATCTCCTACTGCACGGCTTGCGCCCAATCTGCTGCATCCGGTGCAGCCATGGCCTCCTTGTATGACGTTAGCTCATCTGAATCTGCTGAACCTGCGATGTTCATCTGTTCTGGTTTCTGCAGCCTCCAGAAATGGCCGCGCTCACCAGGCTTGTAACGCACCCTAAAAGGGTACCTGCGACCTGGTGCTGGAGCGTTAGCGGGCGGCTAGCGCGGTGCTGCTGGTATAACTACTGCTGCTGGTGGTGCTACATCTCCCTCCTCTGCTTCTGCCGATGAGACAGCTGTATCTACAACATCAAACATGGGAGAGTAGAGTGATTCTCCCACTGTCACAGTAGAGGAAGGATCGGGAGAAACTGGCTCAGGAAGAATTTCTGCTCCCACTGTCTCGTCAGCTGCTGGTTTTGCTGTCTCTTCACACACGATGTTGGTGCCGATGACGTTGCTCTCGTTGAAGACGACCTCCCTGGAGATGATGACGTGGCCTGTATCCCTCTCGTAGAGGCGATACACCTTGCTTGCCACGTCCTAGACAATCATCAGCATCTGCGCACTCTTCGTGTCCCACTTTTGCCGCTTCTCCTTTGGCACGTGCATGTGCGCCAAGCTGCCAAACGCGCGAAGATGACCTACGCTTGGCTTCTTGCCGAACCACGCCTCGTACGGCATCATCTGTTCCTGCGCCTTAGTTGGACTACGGTTCTTGATGTAGACCGCAGTGCTCACGGCTTCAGCCCAGAAGTCGTAGCTCAGCCGAGCCGCGTACAGCATGGAGCGCGCCGACCCCACAATGGTACGGTTGGTACGTTTTGCTACTCCGTTCTGCTACGGTGAGTACGACGCGGTACGCTGCACCTTGATGCCAGCTGCTGCGAGGTAATCCTGGAATTCCTTGCTCAGGTACTCTCCAGCGCGGTCGCTGCGCAACGCCTTCATCTTCTTGCCAGATTGGTTATCCACCATGGCCTTGAACTCCTTGAACCTGTCAAAACACTCGTCCTTGGAGGAAAGGAAGTAAACAGCAGTGTAACGGCTGAAATCATCAATGAAGGTGAGAAAAAACCTAGAGCCTCCAAAGCTCTGGGTCTGCATCGGTCCGCACAAGTCCGTGTGGACCAGCTCCAACACCTCTTTTGCACGCTCCCCTTCTCCAGAGAATGCCACGCGATGCTACTTCCCCTCCAAACAGCCGATACATAATTGCTGCTCAAAGTTAGAGATGGTAGGCAGGTCACGCACCATCTGCTTTGCTTGAAGCTGCTGCAAGGCGCGCATGCCGATGTGGCCGTACTGCACATGCCAGATTTTGCCATCTTTCGCCTGCACCACTGCTGCAAGACTCTGCTCACGCGAGATCTTGGTCGCCCCCAGCAAGCGGTATATGTCGCCCTCCTTCACCGATTTGGCCAACTCCTCTCCTGTTTCTTTGTTGAGGATGTAGCCATAATCATCGTCAAAAACAATGCGTAGTCCTGTGTTGGTGAGAGAGGACACTGAGAGAAGGTTGAATGCAGCATCAGGTACATACAGCACGCCATGGAAAACTCCCACTTCAATGCCACGCGGGGTCTCCAACCACATCTCCACAATCCCAATCCCCTCAGCATACACCACCCAAAGCAATCGGCCGAGGAGGAATGGAGAGCAGCTGTGTGAACCACTCCTTGTGCGTCAGACTCTTGGTACATCCCAAGTCCTTGTACAACTCCAGATCCGCCTTTTCCTTCTGCGACATGTCAGACTTCGCCATGAAGAGGCGGTCGCGCACCTCCTTGGCGACGTTCATGTTGCCAAAATGGCGCACGCTAGTCTGGTTCTGCTACTGTTGTTGCTGCTGCTGCCGTTACTGTGACTGCTGCTGCTGTTGCTGTGGAGATTGCTGCTTTTGCTGCTGCTGCTGCTGCTCCTTCTGGTCCCTCTTAAACTTGAAGCACTCTTTCTTGTAGTACCCCTCTTTGTGGCAATAGGGGCACTTGCCCTTCTTCTTGCCTCTCTGCTGCCCGGACTGCTGCTGCTGCTGGTTGCGTGAGCCCATGGCCATGAAAGCTGCTTCACTACTGCTACTGCCGCCATTGCGCTTTGCTGCATTATGACGTAATTCCACCTGCACCAGGTGTGTGCAGATGAAGTCGAGGTCGAGAGTTGGCTGGAACTCCAGCGTCTCTTGCACCGTGTTGTAGCTGGTTGGGAGTCCCCTCAGCAAGAGGAAGATAAAGCGCGTTTCTTCCACAGGGTTGCCAGCCCCTCTCAACTATTTCGCCAGCTCATTTGCCCTGTCCAGATACGCCTCCATCCCTTCACCATCCTGCATTTTCAGCGCCATCATCTTTTCCTTGAAATACATGAGGAATGCAGGATCCTTGGTCTCATACTTCTTGCACAACGTGTCCCACCCCTCCTTTGCAGTAGCCTTGTCACTCACGTACTGAAGATGCGGGTTGGAGATGGTGTTAACAAGCAACCTATAGGCGACTGTCCTTCTTCTTCCACTCCTCGTACGTCGCTGGTACAACTGCAGAAGAACACGCATCAGGTGCACCCTTTTGCGGCGTCTTCCCCGCCACCACCTGCGCTGCGGTGATGCCTTTTGCCTGTGGAACTGGAGCCAGCTCGTCGCCGCTCACCACCTCCCACAAGCCCCTCTCCTCCAAAAGGAGGCGGGTACGGATCTTCCAAAACGTGAAGTTGGCGCGTCCCTCCAGCCTCTCCAAAGGCTGGGCTGCTGTCACAACGCCAACTGCTGCCATTTTGAGCCTTGGTGATGCTCAGCGCTGCCCTTGGATGGCGGCGCTATCCCTACTTTTGCTGCTGCTTCTGCCAGAAATCTGTCTGACAGAAAATGGACTGTAGATGCCAGCAGACTGAGAATTTTGAAAAATTGAGTCCACCACTGCAAAATTCAGCTCAAAACCTTTCAGATCGATCCATAAAACAGGATCATCAACCAGGGATTTCAAAAGATATGCCTTCTTGAAAACAGGGTATGCTTGTACTCCTACTCCTACTCAGACCAGCTAGTTTGTAAACGGTGTTCCTCCCAAACGAATCAATGGAATGCAAATATTTTTGCACCAATAGAAAGCTTAGGAAAAATACTACAACTCGAATGGGCCACTTTTTAAAGTTGACAAAGAAAGGAGAGAGTTATGGTCATCACAAGGCGACAGTCTTACTCATAGAGAAGACAGTAGCCCTGGCCGACCTCGTTTTGAGCATAATTCTCAATCCAAGCGTTGGATCTTCAAAATTTTGGGCTGGTTAGAAAGCATGTCTCTTCAGCTTGAAGATCGAGTGGTCGATCGTCAAATCTGGTGAAGGTTTGACCCAACACGTCACTCTCAAAGTAACGGCCTGTGCTGGCTGGAAGTGGCAGAACTTGGCTTTGATACCAAATGTTGGAACTTGAGGAGAGAGGGAGCCTTGGAGCAGCGAGCATGTGTGATTGGAAAGGCATGACCTGTGCTGAAGAATGGTTGTTCAATCACTCAAAATGATGGAGTACATATAGAGCTAGAGCTTGGGCAAGTCAGCCCTCCCACAAGCCACACCACTTAGCCATGGAGGCTAAGGCTCACACACTAGAGTCCATAATCCCACACAAGGGAGGAAATCAGCCTAGCAATCAGGCTGATTACTCACACACGACCTAGAGAGCTAGAGAATGCTCTCATGGCACACTCCTAGTGGTCACATAACCCACAAGCCCATGGAGAATCGCCATGTATCCATGGCTAGCACACAAGGATCTCACCTCACCTAAAAAGTAAGGAGAGGTACCTTTATCCTAGTGAGCACACTCTGACAAGGCAATCCTAAGACCAAGGACCTTTTTGGATATTTCTCCCATCAGGTCTTGACCCTGGACCTCTTCCTTTTTTCTTTTCTTAGGCTAAGGCATGGAGCCATCACCCATGCCCACCCAGACATCGACGATCGATGACCCCAGAAACTTCGAAAATTCATATCTCCCAATCCGACGATTGGATCGGCCTCAAACTTGGACCGTAGACATTTTGCCACCTGATCTTTCGAATGGTGAAGTTGGATTGGCGATCGGAGCAGGCATCTGGTACTTTCCCGGAACTTGCTCCTGTGGACCTGAAACTGAGCCAGATGGCTCCTTTCCCAACAGACATCAAGTACAACTACTCACGTGATCTAGTCGCTAAGGAGATCATGGACCCGGAATACATGGAGACCAAGAAGATGCTCACAGATTGCATGACAGAGGCGCTGAACAGTAAATTGCACTCTAGAGGTACTTGAGGCATGGGTATGGTAAATGCGGCGGATGAGGACTGAGGCCGAGACTGAAGGGGAAAGGAGACGTCTCACAGCTCATGGACACAGGTGCAAGGGAGGGTTTGAAGACCGGATATGCTCCTCGTCCATGGCTGATATTTTAGACAGGCACGGGACGGACTAGGCCTGCAATGCTTCGTTAAAGTAAGTCCCCTAAGTCTGGTCCACATAGACAAGGCATGCACTGCTCCTTTGTAGTAAGTCCCCATGGTCTAACTTACATACTATAGCAAGCAAACACGACATTGGACAAGTCCTTGTGCCTTAGACATTGTAGAGTGGTCCTAAGGTCAAATTCCTCTCCGCTGACTAATTTTCTTTGTGACCAAAAGGGGGACATGAAGATTCTACGAGATATTTTAGAACATTCCAAGGTCCTTCCTAGTGGCTGGCACCACTCGGCGGTCACAAGAAGTACCACGTAGATTGCCCCAAAAGTGGCTCATCCAAGGAGCCACTGTGCGCTTAGGATAGAGGCTAGCTCCAAGACTATAAGAACCTGTCAGTTGCCTCTCATGAAGTACAATTCTTACCTTTGAGATTCCTAACAGAGTTGTGAAATAGAGGTAGACATTGGTTGGCCTCAGCCCCACGAGTTCGCTCTTTAGACGAAAGTGACCAGATGCCAAGGACACAATGCAAGGAAATGATTCCTATGAAGTGCATGTTGACCTGATATGCTCCTTGTCCAGGGCTGATATTTAGACACGCACAAGACGGACTAGGTATGCCTTACTCCCTTGAAGTAAGTCTTCCTATGTCTGGTCCAGATAGACAAGGCATGCACTCCTCCTTTGTAGCAAGTTCCCTTGGTCTTATCTAGATAGTATAGCCAGTGAACACTACGTAGGACAACTCCTTGTGGCTTAGACGTTCCAGAGGTACTCTCAGGAGCGAGAGGTCACTGGGTCAAATCCCAGCCCTGTGACTCATTTTCTTTGAGACCAAAAGGGGGACACGAAGGTTCTAAGAGATATTTCACAACATTCTAAGGTCCTTCCTGGTGGCTGGCGCCACTTGGCAGTCACAAGGAGTGCCATGCAGGTAGGGGGTATGGTGTAATCCAGATTGCCCCCAAAGTGGCTCATCCAAGGAGCCTGTACGCGCCTAGGCTAGAGGCTGGCTCTAGGACAAAAAGAACCTGTCAGTTGCCTGTCATTGAGTATAGTTCTTACCTTTGAGACTCGTACTAGAGTTGTCTACCAGAGGCAGACACTAAACAAACATTGGTTGGTCTAAGCCCTAGGAGTTCGCTCCTCACGCGAAAGTGACCAGGTGCAGAGGACACAGCGCAAGGAAATGATTCCTATGAAATGCCTAGTGTCGAAACTTGGCTCTGAGGGTGATATCATGTCTTGGTTGCAATACCAAGAGGTGTCGGCGGGAACCATTGTGTCGAAACCTGTTTTCTAGACCGTCACCTCACTCAAGTTGACACTGCTCGGTGTGGAACCTTGGCTCTTAGGGTGATATCATCTCTTGGTTACAATACCAAGAGCGATCGGCGAGAACCATTGTGTCGGAACCCATTTTCTAAATCGTCGCCTCACGTAGGTTGAGAGGGACTTGCTCCAAAGGAGTACTGCATGCCTTGTCCATCTAGACCAGACTTAGGGGAGTGATTCTAAAGGAGTAGTGCATGCCTGGTCCATCCTTTGCATGTCCAAAGGTCAGCCATGGACAAGGAGCATATCAGGTCAACTTCAAAGACTTATAAGAAGCTTGCATGTGTACACCAAGAAATGGTTTTTGCAAATTTCATATTCATCCTTTAAAAGCTGATTTTGATGAGGATTTGCGAGGAAGAGTCGATTTTGGACTTCCTTTTGTAGTTTGAAGGACTGTAACAAGAAGTGACCTAAATAAACTAGGAAATCGTCACCAACATGTAGGCAATGATCCTCTTCATTACGCTACCTCAAAGCTAGAGTCCTCTGATCATCGTCGCTGGTGGTCAAAAGGAGGAAATTTGACGTATGAGGCAGTGTCTGAGTACCTGTGCAACAAGGCCATGCGTCGCAACAGTAGTGAGGCTAATATTTCAGCCTATGCTACACTATACGGTCGTTGTGGCAAGTTTTCCTCTTCTGGTCAGAGCGGTAACGGAAGCTATAACGGTGGAGGAAAGGCAATGGTGGTAGTGGAAAGGGTTTAATGCCTCGGCATTGGGCACTAGAGTGTAAGGCTCCCAACAAAGAAGATGGAGATCATGGAGGTAAAAATGAGGGCAAAGAAAAGGGTAAGAAGGACTTCACAAACATGATGGGTAAGAGCGTGCCGGTAACCAAGAGAGCGGTACTGCTCAAGTATGGAGCCTACGAGCTTGACTTTGCTGCAAACCACCACTCTTCAAAATCAAGGACCACAACATGATGGAAGAGACCGTCAAGGCACTTTCCACAGACGACGGCCGTAAGTACGAGGGTTGCAAAAGCTGGTTGAGTCAAGATGACATCAACCACTAGACCTCAATACCTTACACCCCCTAGAGAAATGGCATTGTCGAGCGCATGAACCAGACTTTCCTTGGCATGACACGAAGCATGCTCTTCGACGCCAGACTCCTACCTTGTTTCTACGCTGAAGTTGTAAGAACTCCTTGCCATCTTGTGAATCTCACTACAGCAGCTGTGCTTGGACGTCGTGGTAAGAAGCAACGAGAGAAGTAGATCATGATGCCATAGGAGGCTCGGTCAGAGAAGAAGCCAGATGCCTCACATGTGAGGGTCTTTGGCTATACTACTTGGGTAAAGGCCTAAGGAGGAGAAGGAAGTGGTAAGCTAGATGCACGCGCTTGTAAGAATGTAATGGTTAGATACGACACTGCACAGAACGCATATAAGCTGTAGAACCAAGCAGCTAGAATGCTCATTAGGAGCTAAGAGGTCGAGGTTGAAGAAAAGATGCTCGGCAAGGAAAAATCACTAGATCCTGTCCATGCTCTTGAAACATAAGAGTGGGTTGTGGTTCTCGAATCAGGTAATTGGGCACCTGAGAACTAACAAATGGTGCTAACGAAGGATGGTATCACAAGGAGAGTTGTTATGTAGGCTGATGCAGTAATAAACTCTAATACCCAGTCTTAGTCATCCAAGGCCAGTGGCTCCTCCTCAAACAATAGATCACTGGGAGCGCAAGACCAATAGATATAACTAAGCCTTGAAGCACCACCGGCAATAGTTCGGCCTAGTATACACTAGAAGAAACCTCTTTATGGATGACCTGATCATCTGCCCCTTATCAGTGGAGGTGTTGAAAAAGCTAAAGATAGAGTCAGGAACAGGTTCAACATGAAGGACCTGGGTCCACTCGAGTTTCATTCTAAGATAATCGTCTACTGCAATCAAGTAGCATGTACCATCGAACTGAACCAGACCAAGTACATCATGGTAGTCCTCAAGCGCTACAACATGGAGGAATGCAAGCCCATTAGTACACCCATGAAAACAGACATCAAGCTCTCCTCCTGCATGAGCCTAAGCACAAAAGCAGAATGACAGGAGATGGAGAAAATTCCCTACCAGTCTGGTATTGGCAGCCTCATGTATGCCATGGTAGGAATGCACCCTGATATTTGCTATGTTGTGGGATATGTGAGTAGATTTGTTGCCAATTTAGGTCCATAGTACTGGTAAGCGGTCAATTGCTATCTACACAAGGCAAGACACATGTGACTCTAGTTTGAAGGCCAAGAAAGATCTGCCCCGCTACGGCTGGTTTACTACATAGATGCGACTTGAGAGGTAGAATCTATGACAGAAAGTCCACCTCCAACTTTGTGTGCCTTTTGAACGCTGGTGTAGTCTCTTGGGCAAGCAAAAAGCATACAAGGAGAGAAAGAGGCTCTGCAATTTTCTTACCGAGATGAAAATTCCACAAATGGAGCAAGAAAGGTCGGCATCGATAAAATGAGTGCCATGAAAATGGCACACAATGATGTCATTTCTTGGCTGAGCAAGCACATTGACATCACGTACCACTACTCACGTGACCTGGTCGCACAGGAGATCGTTGACGTAGAATACATGAAGATCAAGAAGATGCTCGCAGATTATATGACAAAGGCGCTTGACAGCGAATTACACTCTACAGGTACTCGAGGCATCGGTATGGTCTGTTGACATCATATGCCCCTTGTCCACGGCAAGCATTTGGACAGGCATAGGACAGACTAGGCATGCACTACTCCCTTGGAGTAAGTCCCCTGAGTCTGGTCAAGATAGACAAGGCATGCACTACTCCTTTGGAGCAAGTCCCCTTGGTGAAAACTGGATAGTATAGCTAACAAACACTGCCCAGGATAACTCTTTGTGGCTTAGACGTTCTAGACTTAGTCTCTAAAGCGAGAGATCACTGGGTCATATCCCAATCTAGTGACTAATTTTCTTCATGACTAAAAGGAGGACAAGAAGGTTTAAAGAGACATCTTAGAATATTCCAAGGTCCTTCCTAGTACCACTTGGCGGTCAAGAGGAGCACCATGTAGGCAAGGAATATGATGCAATCTAGATTAGCCCTAAAGTGGCTCATCTAAGGAGCGATTGCACACCTAGGCTAGAGGCTGGCTCTGTGACTATAAGAACTTGTCAGTTGTTTCTCATTGAGTACAATTCTTACCTTTGAGATTCCTAACACAGTTGTCCACTAGACGTAGACACTAAAAAACATTGGTCGGCCAAAGCCCAAGGAGTTTGCTCCTCGCGCGAAAGTGACTAGGTACTAATGACACAGTGCAAGGAAGTGATTCCTATCAACTGCTCAGTGTGCAATCTTGGCTCTAAGGGTGATATCATCTCTTGGTAACAATATTAAGAGCAGTCCGTGGGAACCATTGTGTCGCAACCTGTTTTCTAGACTGTCACTTCAGGCAGGTTGACAAAGGATTACGAGTCTACACTAACTAGTTGTAAGGTATGCTTGTACGTACTCTCTCGCCCTCTCTGTCTTGCAACATACATCATCTCCATCACCTGCATGTGCTACATCTGCTCCATCAGCCCCAATGGCAGGTCCTCGTATCTAGTAAACAAGGGCCAAGGATAAGCTCTCTTCTTGGAGGTATGACCCTTGGGTCCTGACCAAGATAACCTTTGCCGCTAAAGGCACCACCCTGGACTTGCTAGTGTGTGTTCTTCTCTGTTTGCTGGTTATCAACGAATGAGGGGTAAGCGACGAATGAGGGGTAAGCGACTAATCAAGAGCCTACATGAGCTTAGATCGGCCTTAAGAAAGGAGAGAAGCAGAGAAGCAGAGACATATCACGACACCCGTGACCCTCACTCTCAAGCAAGTCAACGATGGGATATGAAAGTTCACATGGTTTGGTTTTTTGTTGTAGAAATGGAAATTTGAAATTCTCATGAGGGTGCATTGCTACTTGAAGATGTTCCTTGAAGAAGAGGTTGAACCTAAAAAAACATATACTGGATATGAAGCGTAGAGAGTCATAACTGACATGGTACTTGCGATTCGTGTAACATTAGTGCATGAGATAGAACATGTCCATCTCCAAGGTATCACGGATGCATCAAAGGCTTATGAGAAGCTTGCACGTGTAGACAAATCAACCGCTCTTGTAAATTGCCTCTTCATCCTTCAAAATCTGATCTAATGAGGGTGAGCAAGGGAGAGTCAATTTCACACTTCTTGTTGCAATTTGAAAGACTGCTGCAACAAGTCACGCAAATCAACTATGAAGTTAACACCAATATGCAGGCCATATATCAACCTGCCTAACGCGACGGTCTAGAAAACATGTTCGGACATAATGATTCCCGCCAACCGCTCTTGGTATTACAACCAAAAGATGATATCATCCTCAGAGCGAAGGTTCCACACTGAGCACTTGATAGTTATCACTTCCTTGCACTGTGTCCTTACTTCCTGGTCACTTTCGCGCGAGGAGCAAACTCCTAAGGCTGAGACCAACCAATGTTTCTTTAGTTTCTACCTCCGATGGACAACTCTGTGAAGAGTTTCAATGGTAAGAACTGTACTCAATGACAGGCAATTGACAGGTTCTTAGAGTCCTAGAGCCAGCCTCTAGCCTAAGCGCATAGTGGCTCCTAGGATGAGCCATTTTTGGGGCAATCTGAATTGCATCATCCCCCTTGCCTACATGGCACTCCCCGTGACTGCAAAGTGGCACATACCACCAGGAAGGACTTTGGAATGTTCTAAGATGTCTCTTAGAACCTTCGGGTCTCCTTTTGGTCACAAAGAAAACTAGTCACCAGGCTGGGATTTGACCCAGTGACCTCTCGCTCCAAAGACAAACTCTGGACCGTCTAAGCCATAAGGAGGTGTTGTAGGCAATGTTTGCTGGCTATACTATCCAGATTAGACCAAGGGAACTTGCTCCAAAGGAGCAGTGCATGCCTTCTCTGGCTTATGCATGGAGCCATTGCCCATTGTCACCCGCATATCGGTATTTGATGACCCCAGAAACTTTGAAAATTCATATCTCCCTATCTGACTGTTTGATCGGCCTCAAACTTGGACCATAGACATTTTGCCACCTGATATTTCCAATGGTGAAGTCCGATTGAGGATCGGATTAAGCATCTGGTACTTTCCTGCAACTTGCTCTTGTGGACATGAAACTCAGCCGGATGGCTCTTTTTCCAACAGGGATCACTAGCAGCGTAGGACGCACAGAAGCAACTAAGCGTTGAAGTACCATTGGCAATACTCGGACGTAGTACGCGCCAGAAGAAATCTTCGTCCTAGTACAATACTTACAATGTGGAATGGACCACACTCTCCTGGTCATGCTTGGCTCAAGGAGAGCTTGTAACCATACAGATGCTATGAACATGCCAAATGCGGCCAAGTGGAAGGACGTAGTGGATAGCGAACTCCCATCCATTGAAGAGAACGAAACATGGATTCTGGTGGACAGGCCCACAAACACACATGTGGCGGGGTCAAAGTGGGTACTCTGGGAAAAGTTCAAGCAGGATGATATTATCGAAAGGTAGAAGGCAAGAGTTGTGGCGAAGGGGTTTTGTTAACGTGTAGGCTCAGAGTATGAGGAGACCTTTGCGCTTGTCGTTACCTTTGCCTCCATCAAATTCATATTGGACATCGCTGTTACGAAAGATCTAGAGGCCCTCTAGATGGACGTGAGGACAGATTTCCTATAGAGGAAGCTAGATAAAAAAGTGCTGATGGAGATGCCTAAGGGAGTGAAAATTCGAGAGAGCAAGGTTTGCAAACCGGTCGAAGCACTCTACAAGCTGAAATAGGCCCCATCAATGTGGTACCATGAGAGGGATGACTTCATGGCCGGACTCACCTTCAGGGTGTGCCAGAATGACCCTAGAGTCTATGCGCGGGAAGATAAGCAAGGTTTGATGCTGGTTGTACTATACGTGGATGACCTGATCATCTGCTCGTCATCAGTCGAGCTGTTGAACAAGTTGAAGACAGATCTGAGCAATAGGTTAAAGATGAAGGTCCCTCATTTGTAGTTTCCTGGGTTCTTGTCTACAGCACGTAGAGCCAATTAACTGTTGGGACCTGTGCGATATGACTCTCCTTGGGATAGGAGATCTTGATGTCCTTGTTCTTGAGAATCACGGGCTCCTCCTCTGTGAAAACGACCGTCATGTTGTAGTTTGTGATTTTGGATTCTGAGAAGAGGTTTGTCCCAAAAAATGGCATGTAGACTACATTCTCTAGCTTCAAGTCTTCTTCCGTACCGTTTACATTGATGCTAATCAACTTATCTCCCTTGATTTGCGAATGGACAAGGCTACTGTTGGCACACCTCAAGCAACGTTTAGTGTCCCTAATGGAGATGAACCCATCCTTCTCCCTTGAAGAATGGTGGTTCGTGTTATGTTATGTGTATGCCCCTGGTCCAATCAGCGGAAGATTTAGACTGGGTATGTGTTGGGAAAGGAGCCATCTGGCTCAGTTTCAGGTCCACAGGAGCAAGTTCCAGGAAAGTACGAAATGCCTGCTCCGATCGCCGATCCGACTTCACCATTGGAAAGATCAGGTGGCAAAATGTCTATGGTCCAAGTTTGAGGCCGATCCAACGGTCGGATTGGGAGATATGAATTTTCAAAGTTTCGGGGGTCATGGACCGTCGATGTCTGGGTGGGCATGGGTGATGGCTCCATGCCTTAGCCTGAAAAAAGAAAAAGGCAAGAGGTCCAGGGTCAAGACCTGATGGGAGAAATATCCAAAAAGGTCCTTGGTCTTAGGATTGCCTTGTCAGAGTGTGCTGACTAGGATAAAGGTACCTCTCCTTACTTTTTGGGTGAGGTGAGATCCTTGTGTGCTAGCCATGGACACATGGCAATTCTCCATGG
>SZWC01014439.1:61548-73182 GCA_023375785.1 Penium margaritaceum
GCCTCTAAGGTCCAAGGTGGATCAAGCGCCACTTGGCGGTCACAGAGGGTGCCATGTCATCAAAACTGATGACACTGTCTAGGGTAGCCTTGGGGGGGAGGTCCCTCCAAGGAGCCACTGGGAGCACTGACCAGAGACTATGTAAGGCCTGTCATTTGCATGTGATTGTATCATCATCTCTTACTCTTGAGACTTGGGAGAAAACTAATCCCTTGTTGGCCACCAAGAAAGAGTGTAAAGAACAAGTGCAAGTGCACACTTTGGTGTGTAGCATTGCCAGTTGGGTGATAGTTTGGAACACTCTCCGGCCACGATTTGGACAAACTAAGTCAACCTTTCAGTGTGGAAACACCACTCCGTGGGTGATCTCTACCTTGGTTGAAATACCAAGGGCAGTCGGCGGTTTGCCTGTCGACGCCGTTTACTCTAGACCGTGGCCAAGTGCGGAGTGACAAAGGGTTATGGGCCCACACTGATGGGGAAACTTGGTTCTTTGTACCACCGCTCAGTTCACGTGACAGGTACCTCCGCAGCAGACAAGACACCACTGCTCCATCTGCTTCATCGTCGGTCCACTTGGACCAAGGTACGCATTGTGAGAGACCAGACGCGGGTTGGACCCGTAGTCCACTTTTGCTCTCCACGAACAAGGAACGAGGATACGCTCTGCCATTGTTGGTATGACCCTCGAGTCCTAAGCGGGTTACGCTCTGCCCTTGTGGATATGACCCCGTGTCTGTGGGAGCACTTCCTCCACAATAGCTAAGAGACCATCGGCTGGAGGGGTATGCTACAGACTGCACCTTGAAAATCTGTAGCAGTTATCACCCTCATCAGCCTACATCGGCCTCAACAAAGCAGAACAGCAGAGACTAAGTGAGCATCCTTGACCACACCGCAATCATGCCGGGAGGTCAAGAGATCGTTCCAGTCACCTCACGGCCCGCCGAATTAGGTGCGGCCAACACCATCGCGCGCTTCGATGGCAAAGCCTTCGGCACGTGGAAATGGTAGTTTGAGGTGGTGATGCGCGTACGCGGGTACCTCAACATGCTGAAAGGGACAGAGGTAGCACCGGAGGACAAGGCAAGCGCGGAATACGTAGGGTGGCAAGAGCGGAATGACATCGCTCTCGCACTCCTCGTCACGTCCATAAGCCCCTCCCTAATCTCCCACATCGAGGGGTGCACGACGGCAGCTGAGGCTTACAC
Source organism: Penium margaritaceum (assembly GCA_023375785.1). Taxonomy (NCBI): domain Eukaryota; kingdom Viridiplantae; phylum Streptophyta; class Zygnematophyceae; order Desmidiales; family Peniaceae; genus Penium; species Penium margaritaceum. The sequence continues at coordinate 62,760 of SZWC01014439.1, forward strand.
CAAGCTGACGAACATATACCAGTCAACTTCCCTCGCCAATCGAATCTTCATTCTGCAGCGCCTCATCGGGCTGCGGGTGGGCGAGGGGGAGTCCATCTCGGACTTCCTCCAGCAGTTCGAAGGACTGATTCAAAAAGCCCGCGTCATGTCCTGGCAGCGCGACCAACAGATGCAGGCCATGATTCTCCTCATGGCCTTGCCGCCAAGCTGGAGCCCCATGATCACCACCTTGGGTGGTTGGGAGGAGTCGGAGTTCACATACCCTCGTGTCCCCGAGTTTGTCCGGAACAAGGCCATGCGGCGTAACAACGGCGTCATCAACAACGCCGCATACGCGAGTGGCTCGGGAGGCACCTCCTCTCATGGCAACAGCAGAGGCAGGGGCGGCGGGAAGAGCGGCAAGAAGAAGGGCAAGTGCCATAATTGTTGCAAGGCCGGGCATTGGGCGCGGGAGTGTCGTGCACCAAAGAAGGAAGGAGGCGGTGGTGGGAGCAGCAACGTGAGTAAGAAGGTGGACTCGACGTCCACGAGCATGATGGCCGAGAGTAAGGCCCATCCCAAGGGCTCTACGCTGCTGCGGCCGGGAGCTTTCGGGCTCGATAGTGGCATGGACTACGACACCTCTCGCGAGGCATGTGGCTTCTCGTCCCTCACACCGTCCACGGCCAAGTTCTGGTGCGCCAACGGCGGCATCCAGTACGCGGCTGATGAGGGAGAGAAGATCGTGCACACGCGGCTCAACGGAGCCGATAAGGAGTTGTGGCTGTAGAACCTCATCTACATGCTAACTTTTACCGCGAACCTCCTCTCCGTCTCACAGATTACGGATCACGCGATGACGGTGGTGTTCACACAGAAGGAAGCCGTCATCCTCAAGAACAAGGACGTGACGATTACCTACGCTGCGTCAGACCTTGTTGCCAAGGTGCCACGAACGGATGGGCTCTACGTTCTGCAGACGAAGAGCGCAGAAGGGCACACTGGGGCAGCAGAGGCAGGAGCGGAAGCTTCACCATCGCCGAATGCCAAGACACCATCCATGCCGCCTGCTGTGGCGGCTAAAGACGCGGGAGCAACAACTGCGAAGTTGTGGCAAAGACGCCTTGGGCATGTGGCCGACAGCACCCTGCAGGTCATGTAGGAGCAGAAGCTTGTATGCGGGCTGGAGGGGTGTGAGCTCAAGGGTGGATGCAACGCTCGGTGTGAGGCTTGCCTGCAAGGCAAGAGAAAGCAAAAACGCTTCTCCAAAAACGGTCGCAAAGCAGAGGGCATACTAGACCTCGTCCACAGTGACATCTGTGGCCCCATGCGCACCACGTCCAACAACGGCTCCAAGTACCTCCTCACCTTCATCGATGATTACTCTCGGAAGGTGTGGGTATACTTCCTCAAAACCAAAGGAGAGGTGTTGGAGCGGCTGCAAGAGTTTGTCGCCATGGTGGAGCGACAAACCGGGCGGAAGGTCAAGGCCCTGCAGAGCAACAACGGCGGAGAGTACGAGGGGTGCAAGCCGTGGCTTCGAGCATACGGAATTGTCCACCAACCTACTACCCCCTACACACCGCAAAGCAACGGCGTGGCCGAGCGAATGAACCAGACCATTTTGGCCATGACGCGAACCATGCTGTTCGACTCAAAGCTCCCTCCTCGCTTCTGGGCGGAAGCAGCGCGCACTGCATGCTACCTCATCAACCTCATGCCTGCTGCAGCATTGCGCAGCAAGGGGACAGAAAAGGAGCAAAGTGCAGAACGCATGACACCGCAGGAGGCGTGATCGGGAAAGAAGCCGGATGCCTCTCACCTAAAGGCATTCGGCTGCACGGCTTGGGCCAAAGTCCAGGATGGGCAAGGAGCGGGGAACTTGGATCTACGTGCGCGCAAGTGCGTGATGATCGGCTACGAGGCCGCGCACAAGGCGTACAGGCTGTGGGACCAGGCAGCAGGGAGTGTCATCACCTGCAGAGATGTGACCTTCCAGGAAGAGTCACACGACAAGGAAGAACTGCTGGACCCAGAGAAATCTCCAAAACAGGGAGAGTGGATCGTGCTGCTGGAGGCGGGTGACACACGCCCGCCTAACTGGCGTGGGACGCCAGTGGCCGTAGACAGCGAGGCTGCCAATTCAGGGAGAGTGTCCGCTCAGGCTGAAGTGGAGTTGACATCTGATACCGCGTCGAAGACATCCGAGGCCTCCTCGGAGGCCAGTGGCTCTTCCCTCCCAGCGACCCCTCTTAGAGAAGCACAACAGCAGCAGTAGTACAAGCAGCCAGCACCAGTACCACTGCGGCGCAGTGAGCGCCAAGCAAAGCCTGCGAAGCAGTACGATGGGGGGAAGGCCGAGTTGACTGGCCTGAGTTGGTCGTGCCTTGCGCAGGGAGAGCCAGCTACCATCGCCGAGGCTCTCTCGCGGCCGGACGCCGCTAAGTGGAAGGAGGCAATGGAGAGCGAGCTTGCCTCCATCAAAGAGAACGGAACGTGGGAGCTAGTGGACAGACCACCAAACGCACACGTGGTGGGCGTGAAGTGGGTCTTACGCATCAAACGCAAGCAAGAAAACAGCATCCACAAGTACAAGGCAAGGATCGTCGCAAAGGGGTTCTCGCAGAGAGCAGGGTCTGAGTACGACAAGACCTACTCTCTTGTCGCGTCTTTCCCATCCATCCGCACCTTGCTGGCTGTGGCTGCGGCGCGCAACATGGAAATCCACCAGATGGACGTCAAGACCGCCTTCCTCTACGGGAAGCTTGACAAGCAGATACTAATGGAGGTGCCCGAGGCTGTCAAGGCAAAACCCGGGCAGGTGTGTCGCCTCATCAAGGCGCTCTACGGGCTGAAACAGGCCCCAAGGATCTGGTACAAGGAGATGGATAGCTTCATGGCTGGCCTAGGCTTCTCGCACTGCCACAACGATCCCAGCGTGTATGTGCGTGCGGATGACCAGGGGCTGTTGCTGGTAGCGCTGTACGTGGATGACCTGATTCTGGCCTCCACCTCCATGAAGGCCCTCGAGGCCCTCAAGGAGAAGCTGCATGGGCGGTTTCAGATGAAGGACATGGNGGAAGCTTGACAAGGAGATACTAATGGAGGTGCCCGAGGGTGTCAAGGCAAAACCCGGGCAGGTGTGTCGCCTCATCAAGGCGCTCTACGGGCTGAAACAGGCCCCAAGGATCTGGTACAAGGAGATGGATAGCTTCATGGCTGGCCTAGGCTTCTCGCACTGCCACAACGATCCCAGCGTGTATGTGCGTGCGGATGACCAGGGGCTGTTGCTGGTAGCGCTGTACGTGGATGACCTGATTCTGGCCTCCACCTCGATGAAGGCCCTTGAGGCCCTCAAGGAGAAGCTGCATGGACGATTTCAGATGAAGGACATGGGCGAGCTCGAGTACTACTTGGGCAATGCTATACATCGCAACCAAGCTGCAGGCACCATCGAGCTCAACCAGACGAAGTACATCTCAGAGGTGCTTCGGCGCTATGGCATGGAAGACGCAAAATCCCTCAGCACTCCTCTCCGCACGAAATGCAATCTCACCTCCGCCCACTCCCCCAGCACGGAAGCCGAGTGCCATGAAATGCAGGATGTGCCATACCAGTCTGCGGTGGGTAGCATCATGTATGCCATGGTTGGCATGCGGCCGGACATCTCCTTTGCTGTGGGGCTAGTCATTCGGTTCGTGGCCAACCCTGGGCCACTCCACTGGCAGGCCGTGAAGCGCATTTTACGCTATCTCAACAAGACACGGCACATGGGGCTGCATTACAGCGGCCTTCAAGGAACAGACCCTTTGCGCCTCAAGTGCTACACCGACGCAGATTTTGGAGGCAACGTGGATGATAGGAAGTCCACCTCGGGTTTTGTGTGCCTTGTGAACGGTGGCGCTGTGTCTTGGGCCAGCCGCAAGCAAGACTGTGTCTCCATCTCAACCGTAGAAGCTGAGTACGTGGCGCTGTCTAAGGTGTGCAAAGAGACGCAGTGGCTACGCAGCTTGCTCGCTGAGATGCACGCACCACAAAAAGAGGCCACTGTCGTCCACATCGACAACCAGAGCGCGATGGACATCGTGTTCAAGGACACTCTCTCCAGGTGGACCAAACACATCAACATCCGCTATCACTACACGCACGACCTTGTCGCCAAGGGAGTGGTGGATCTGCAGTACATCGCGACCAAGCAGATGCTCGCGGACTTCCTGACGAAGCCGCTGGACAGTGACCCGCACATGGCAGGGGCACGGGGCATCGGGATGGTGAGCGCAGCAGAGGAGGGCTGAACGGGCGGCCCACTTCACACGTGGTCGACATCGCTGGGCCCATGGCCGTAGCAGGAATCTAGCCGCAGATGGACGTAGGTGCAAGGGAGAGTTTGTTTTGTTCTGTGTATGCCCCTGGTCCAATCAGCGGAAGATTTAGACTGGGTATGCACTGCGCTTGTAGCGCAAGTCCCCTAGCGACATGCAACAGAGGCTAAGAGAGACAAGGCATGCACTACTCATCTTTGTGGAGTAAGTCCCCTTGGTCTACTCTTGGTAGTGTACCTGGTGCATGCTCCTTAGGACAACTTCCTATAGCCTAGTGGGTGAAGGTGCCGTCTCGCAAGCGAGAGGTCCGGGGTCGAATCCTCCCAGGACCAAATTTTCTTTACGACTAAAAAGGGCCAAGGAAGCTTCCTAGAAACCTCTAAGGTCCAAGGTGGATCAAGCGCCACTTGGCGGTCACAGAGGTGCCATGTCATCAAAACTGATGACACTGTCTAGGGTAGCCTTGGGGGGAGGTCCCTCCAAGGAGCCATTGGGAGCACTGACCAGAGACTATATAAGGCCTGTCATTTGCATGTGATTGTATCATCATCTCTTACTCTTGAGACTTGGGAGAAAACTAATCCCTTGTTGGCCACCAAGAAAGAGTGTAAAGAACAAGTGCAAGTGTATACTTTAGTGTGTAGCATTGCCAGTTGGGTGAGCGTTTGGAACACTCTCCGGCCACAGTTGGGACAAGCTAAGTGAACCTTTCAGTGTGGAAGCACCACTCCGTGGGTGATCTCTACCTTGGTTGAAATACCAAGGACGGTCGGCGGTTTGCCTGTCGGCGTCGTTTACTCTAGACCGTGGCCAAGTGCGGAGTGACAGTTCGTACCAGAGTTGAGCCCGTAAACTCCACGCTTGAGTAGTGCCATTTCCTTTATTGCCGACACGCTCTCAACCATCATGTTCGTGAACTCCTTCTTACCCTTTCCTTTGCCTTCATATCTACCACCATGATCTTTGTCTTCCTCGTTGGGATTCCTGCACTCCTGTGCCCAATACCCAGGTTTGCCACAGTTTTGGCACTTCCCAAGACGCTTTGAACTCTTTCCACCGCCACCATTGACTTTTCCTCCACCGCTTCCGCTTCCACTACTCCTCGCACCAGTAGAGGCATTGTTGTCACAAGCACTGTACTCGGATATTGCCTCATACGTCAAATCCTTCCCTTTCTAACCGTCAAAGACGGTAATGACAATATCACTGCTTTCAGATAGCGCCATGCGGAGCATCATGGCCTGCATATTGGTGTTTATTGCCCAGTTTATTTCAGTGAATTGGTGTAGCAGTCCTTCAAACTGCAATAGGAAGTCCAGAATCGACTCTCCCTTGCTCACCCTCATCGAAATTAGATTTTGAAATATGAAGAGGCCATTTGCAAAAGCCGTTGATTGGTGTACACGTTCAAGCCTCTCATAAGCCTTTAATGCATGTGTGATACCTTGGAGGTCCACATGCTATGATTCATGCACTTATGTCACAAGAATCGCAAGCGCCACGTCATTTTTTACACTCCACGCTTCATACCTAGGATCTGGTTTTGAAGGTTAAACCTCTCCTCCGAGGAACTACTTCAAGGAGCAACACACCCTTATGACAATCTCAAATTGCCATCTCCTCAAGGGAAAACCAAACCCTGTAAACTTTGACATCCCACCATTGACCTGCTTGAGAATGAGCGTCACGGGTATCGTCATACTGCTTTTGTGCTTCTCTCCTTCTCTACTTTTCTGCTTCGCTGAGGCCGATATAGGCTGATGTAGGCTGATGTAGGCTTTTCTTTGCTACTGGTTTAGAAGGTGCAGATCAGTTGCTTAACCCTTAGCCATTAGTCACGTACAAACATAGAAGAACATACACTAGGGAATCCAGGGTCCTGCCTTGACAGACCTACGATTTTTGGGCCGAAGCACTGAGCAGTACATGGTACATCAAAAACCACAGTCCAACCAAGGTCCTAGAGTAGATGATGTCGTACGAGGCGTGGTTCCACAAGAAGCCGAGCGTGGGTCATCTTCGCGCGTTTGGCAGCTTGGCGCACATGCACGTACCAAAGGAGTAGTAAAATTAGGATACAAAGAGCACATATATATTGATAATTGGATACGACATGGCAAGCAAGGCATATCGCCTCTATGAGAGGGATATAGGCCACGTCATCATCTCCAGGGATGTCGTCTTCAACGAGAGCAACGTCATTGGCACCTACATTGTCTGTGAAGAGGCAGCAGAAGCAGCACCTGACGAGGCAGTGATAACAGATATCCTTCCTGACCCTGTCTCTCTTGATCTTTCTTCCACTTTGATAGTAGGAGAACCAGTCTACTCTCCCATGTCAGATGTAGCAGATACAATGACCTCGTCGGAAGAAGTAGAGGAAGAAGATGCACCACCATCAACAGGAGCAGTTATGCCACTAGCACTGCGTCAGTCGCCTGCTAACGCTCAAGCACCAGGTCGGAGGTACCCTCTCCGGGTGCGCTACAAGTCTGGTGAGCGCAAGCATTTCTCGATGCTCCAAAAACCAGACCAGATGAACGTCGCAATTGCCGTAGACTCTGATGAGTAGACATCATACAAGGAGGCCATGGCATCACTAGATGCGGCAAATTGGACGTAACCTATACAGCACGAGATACCGTCGCAGCTTAAAAACGGTACGTGGGAGCTGACTGAGCATCCACCTGGACGTAAGGTGATCAAGTGCACGTGGGTGTTCAAGAAGAAGCCTGGAGTAGATGGCAACCTGGAAATGTACAAGGCGAGGCTGGTCGCCAAGGGCTACTCGCAACATGAAGGCATCGACTACACAAAAACCTTTGCTCCTATTGCAAAGTTTGCCTTTGTGCATACGCTCCATACATCTAGAGGAGAGAGGGAGCTTTGGAGCAGTGAGCATGTGGGACTGGAAGGGCATCACTTGTGCTGAAGAATAGTTGTTGAATGACTCAACATGATGGATTAGATATACCCCCTGATTTTTGAATTCTTATATAACGTTTTGAAATCTAGTTAGAATCAGTTGAAATTCTAGCTCGATGAATTCAAAAAGCCATATAAAGAATTCAATTCAATGCTCCCTCATGCATTCTCTCATTAGTTTACATAGCTTTAGTTCCTTTATGTACATAATAGGATGCACACACAAGTTACATTAATCTACATACCTTAGGAAACATAGGCATCACTGATCAACATAGAACAGCATGTCATCCGCAAGACCTTGAACATCCGCTTCAATGCCTTCAGGTGCTCAGGTCTGGGATAAGCCATGTGCTGACTCACATCGCAAACAGCCTCTGCGAGGTCCAGGGTGAAGACCCCATGGGAGAAATATCTAAAAGGTCCTAGATGTTGCATCTAGAGGAGAGAGGGAGCCTTGGAGCAGCGAGCATGTGTGATTGGAAGGGCATCACTTATGCTGAAGAATGGTTGTTTAATGACTCAAAATGATGGAGTACATATAGAGCAAGAGCTTCGGCAAGTCAGCCCTCTCACAAGCCACGCCACTTAGGCATGGAGGCTAAGGCTCACATTATAGAGTCCAAAATCTCCCACAAGGGAGGAAATCAGCCTAGCAATCAGGCAGACCACTCACACACGACCTAGAGAGCTAGAGAATGCTCTCATGGCACACTCCTAGTGGTCACATAACCCACAAACCCATGGAGAATCGCCATGTGTCCATGACTAGCACATAAGGATCTCACCTCACCTAAAAAATAAGGAGAGGTACCTTTATCATAGTCAGCACACTCTGACAAGGCAATCCTAAGACCAAGGACCTTTTTGGATATTTCTCCCATCAGGTCTTGACCCTGGACTTCTTGCCTTTTTCTTTTCTCAGGCTAAGGCATGGAGCCATCACCCATGCCTACTCAGACATGGAGGGTCCATGACCCCTGAAACTTTTAAAATTCATATCTCCCAATCCGACCGTTGGGTCGGCCTCAAACTTAGACCGTAGACATTTTGCCACCTGATCTTTCCAATGGTGAAGTTGGATTGACCATCGGAGCAGGCATCCGGTACTTTCCTGGAACTTGCTCTTGTGGACCTGAAACTAAGCCAGATGGCTCCTTTTCCAAGAATCTCCCACTTTGCCGCAGTCAGAGTGGCCTCAGTCGACATGTCTTCATACAATACTGCTGCTTCTCATAGGTCACTGACTTGGTGCATAAATCATCGACCTGCTTGCGGGTTGGAGTACATTCCAGCTTGATAGCACCCTCCTGGACTATATGCCTGATAAAGTGATATGCGATGTCAATTTGCTTGGTACGTGCATTGTGCTCAGGATTCTTGGCGAGAGTGATTGCGCTCTGGTTGTCGACGTGCACAGGAACTGGAACTACTGCACTCCCACTCATCTCTGCCATGAGACACTGAAGCCAAATTGCTTCCTAGGCTCAAAGCTGAGAGAGACGCACTTAGCTTTTGTGCTCGAGGTGGCCACAACCACCTGCCGCTTGCTGCACCAGCTGATGGCCCTACCGTTCATGAGGAACACATGTCCAGAGATGGACTTGCGGTCCTCAGGGTTTGAAGCCCAATCGGCATCTGTGTAGCCCATGATGCTGTTGTCGTTGCCGTTATAGGTGATGGCGATGTTGATGGTTCCAGCAAGGTAGCGTAAGACCCGCTTCACAGCCTTCTGGTGCTAAGGTCCGGGGCTTGCCATGTGTTGGCTCATTGCGCTAACAGCTTGTGCGAGGTCCGGCCTGCTTGCCCGAGATTGCCGACGGTGCTCTTGTACTTCTGCCGCTCAGTTGCATCTGCTTCTCCACTGAAGCTCACGAGGTACTGCCGCGTCTCCAACGGCGTGCCGATGGGTTTTGCCTCTGCCATGCCGAACCGCTGTAAGACATCCTTGATCTAGCGGCTCTGCTGCAGTGAGAGAGAGCGTGATCTACGGTCACGCGTGATCTAGATACCAAGGAAATATGATGCCACCTCGAGATCAGACTTCTGGAAGTGCTCCTGCATGGCTTCCTTGAACTCCTGTAGTGCAGACATGCTGTTCGAAAGGAGGAGCATGTCATCCACATAGACTATGATGATGAGGATCTCATGCTCACGCTACCAGTGATACACGCTGTAGTCACACTCGTTGTGCTCAAACTCCATGCACTGCAACGCCGCATCCAATTTCTGGTTCCAAGCATGCGACGCTTGCTTCACGCGGTACAGCGACTTCTACAGCTTGCAAACCAGGTGCTCCTAGCCATGCATGACGAACCCCTCTGGCTGCTCCATGTAGATCTCCTCCTCTAAGTCACCATTCAAGAATGCCGTCTTGACATCCATGTGGTGAACCTCGAAGTCCTCAGCTGCTGCATAAGAGAGGAGTGTGCGTACAGAGGCAAACTTTGCAACAGGGGTAAAAGTTTCTGTGAAGTCAATGCCCTCCTGCTGCGAGTAGCCCTTGGCGACCTGCCTTGCCTTGTACTTTTCTAGGTTACCATCTACTCCCCGCTTCTTCTTGAAGACCCACTTGTACCTGATAACCTTACGTCCAGGTAGACGCTCAGTCAGCTCCCACGTGCCGTTGTCCAGTCGCGACTGTATCTCCTGCTTTACGGCTTGCGCCTATTTTGCTCCATCCGGTGCAGCCATGGCCTCCTTGTATGATGTTGGTGTTGGGAAGGGAGCCATCTGGCTCAGTTTCAGGTCCACAGGAGCAAGTTCCAGGAAAGTACCAGATGCCTGCTCCGATCGCCAATCCGACTTCACCATTGGAAAGATCAGGTGGAAAAATGTCTATGGTCCAAGTTTGAGGCCGATCCAACGGTCGGATTGGGAGATATGAATTTTCGAAGTTTCGGGGGTCATGGACCGTCGATGTCTGGGTGGGCATGGGTGATGACTCCATGCCTTAGCCTGAGAAAAGAAAAAGGCAAGAGGTCCAGGGTCAAGACCTGATGGGAGAAATATCCAAAAAGGTCCTTGGTCTTAGGATTGCCTTGTCAGAGTGTGCTGACTAGGATAAAGGTACCTCTCCTTACTTTTTAGGTGAGGTGAGATCCTTGTGTGCTAGCCATGGACACATGGCGATTCTCCATGGGTTTGTGGGTTATGTGACCACTAGGAGTGTGCCATGAGAGCATTCTCTAGCTCTC
>SZWC01014440.1:42701-52947 GCA_023375785.1 Penium margaritaceum
ACCACTACCACTACCACGACCACTACCACTACCACTACCACTACCACTACCACTACCACTACCACTACCACTACCACTACCACTACCACTACCACTACCACTACCACTGCCACTGCCACCACCATCGCAACGCACAGGTGCTGCAGGCTGGTGAGCTGTGCCAGCGCCGTGGGGACGACGCCGTTGAGGGGCGCGAAGGTGCACGACGTGCAGCTAGGGGCCATGACTTTGTTGCCCTGCACCAGCGAGCTGCAACACGCACGGGAAAACGTCCAACGCCGTAGGAAACCACATAAGCGAAAAGCACATGAGCAAAAAGCATATGAGCGAAAAGCACATGAGCAAAAAGCATATGAGCGAAAAGCACATGAGCAAAAAGCATATGAGAGAAAAGCACATGAGCAAAAAGCATATGAGAGAAAAGCACATGAGCGAAAAGCACATGAGCGAAAGCACATGAGCGAAAAGCACATGAGCGAAAAGCACATGAGCGAAAAGCGCACGAGCGAAAAGCACATGAGCGAAAGCACATGAGCGAAAAGCACATGAGCGAAAAGCACATGAGCGAAAAGCACATGAGCGAAAAGCGCACGAGCAAAAAGCACATGAGCGAAAAGCACACAAGCGAAAGCACACGAGCGAAAGCACACGAGCGAAAGCACACGAGCGAAAGCACACGAGCGAAAGCACACGAGCGAAAGCACACGAGCGAAAGCACACGAGCGAAAGCACACGAGCGAAATGCTGCAGTCTGAGCTTCAGCACAACAGTAAGAAAGAGAACACAAGAAAGAAGAAAAAAAAAAAGGCACCATTCGTGGTTGGGCTTGGGTTTTTTTCCAGCGAAGCATCAGAACTGGAACCTAAACTGCATTTTCTGCTTTGGTTCCAGTTGAATTTCTCAAAGGAGTTCTTCGTCTATGCAAGAACCAACCGGTTGTAACCTAAAGAACGTGGCTGAATTTGACCTAGACATGTTTCTGTGACTGGAGCCCATACGTTTCAAACCACCTCGGGGTCATCCCCCTCTGCCCTGAACAAGGACCTAAATGGACCTGGGTTAGGTTTCAGCTTGGTTTACCCGAACAGAAAAAAAGAGGGAACAAGAACAAGAACAAGAACAAGAACAGGAACAGGAACAAGAACAAGAACAAGGACAAGAACAAGAACAGGGACGATAACGACAGCCACCCACCAATACGCCCAACCGCTCGCCCACCCACCAATACACCCAACCGCCCTATGGTTAAAAAAACGCCTAATTGTTTTTAACGCTGAAAATAACGCTGTGTTATTAACGGCCTCAGGCGTTCAACAATACGCCTCATTTTTACCTCCCATTAAAAATGTACCCACCCCCCCCCCCCCCCCCCCCAGGCCCCCTGCAGGGGGCCACCCACCACCAACATGTCATTTCATTGTCATGTCATGAATTCATCATGTCATGTCATCATGTCACAATGTCACCATGAATGACCCCCCCACCTTGCCACAGGAAAGACCAAAAAAATTGGCCAGTGGGGGAATTCTTTTCTTAAGAATGAAGGGTAGGGGTAAACTTCCGGCTTGGGCCTGAAAGTAGGTTCAGGTCGCAGATCGAGATGGTAGCTAAAATTGTTTTTTTTTTTTTTCCGTAAATTTGGATCCATACGGGCGTTTTTCACGCCGTCAGCGTATGACAGCGTTTAGAACGCCCGTATGGCTGAAAACAAGACGTTTTATCAACCATAGCACCCGCCTTCCCGACCGCCGGCCCGCCCACCAAGAGGCCTGCCCCCCCCCCCCCCCCCTCCGTGCCCCATGCCTGCTTACCACACACGCCCACGTGCACGTAGGGATGTTAAATCGGCTCAAGCCTGAACCAAACCGCTGAACCTATTGCATTACATTCGGTTCTGCAAACCGAACCTATTGCAGTAGGTTCGAACCGAACCTGAACCGAGATTGGGGACAGCTGAACCTATTCGAACCTATTCTGATTTAGGTTCAAACCGGTTCGGCTTCAAGTAGCAGAAGATGCTGCACTGCACACGACATCCAGCAGTGGCTAACTCGTGAGTGTCGACTTACACGTGTGTGCGAAAGATGTGGAAGAAACAGAGACACTTTCAGAGTCTGCAAGAACCTCTCGGATCTCTTCCTAGAAAAAACCATTCGGTTCAAGGTGCAACCGATTCGAACCGAACTTGAACCTATTGAACCGAACCGAACCGAACCGAACCGAACCGAACCGAACCGAACCAAAGACATCGAGGGGAGGTCGAGTCGAACCTTGAACTGACGGTTGGGGTTCTGCCAGCCTTTATGTTTCGGTTCAGCCGAAGCTAAACCAATCGGTTCGGAATAGGTTCAGGTTCTCTGAACCTATCTGGCCCCCGCAACCTGAACCTATTTACACCTCTACGTACGTGCACACACACACGGCCGCCCGCCCACCTGCCCTTTTGCCTACCTACTCACCTGCTTGCCAGTCTGCCCCCCCCCCCCCCCCCCCCCCCCCCCGCCCCTCCGCCTGCCTGTCGGCCAGGCCACCTGCCCATCCGCCCGCCTGCACGGTCCACACCAGCCCGTCCGTCCTGTCTGCACAGTGTTGGCAAGGCGGATGCCTTATACTTTAAGGGGTAAGGAGTTTTTTTTTTTTTTAGGCGTTAGGCGTTTTTTTCCACATAAGGCGCACCCTATAAATAAGGGCCTTGATGTCTGTAGCAAAAAAAGTGGCCAGAAAATTTCAAAAATAGGGGAAAACATGTACACTTCAAGCCCAACACAGATCTGAAAAAAACAAAGTGGTGGCACCAGCTTACGCTTGACAAAAAATGCTGCAAAGCACTGTGTGTCCATCGTAAGGTTAGTAGCATACGTGCCCCTCCGTGGTGATTTTGGGGGAGCATCTTGCACTGCAGAAAGGTTTTTGAACAATATATATATATATATATATATATATATATATATATACATATACATATACATATGTATATATATGTACACATATGTACGCATGTATATGTGTGAATGTACATACATATATATATCCAGATGGATCTGATACTATGCTGACCTCGATCTCCGATCTCCCTAGGGAGATCGGAAATCGAGATCGTCGACGCTGGTCGGCGATCTCGATCTCGATCCAGCGCGATCGCGGCACTTAGACGCTGGACGCCAGCCGACGGGGGGTCGAACTGCCGACCCCAATCCCCACGGACATCAAAGTGACGCGAATGTCATTTTTGACGTTCGCGTCAATTTGGCCACCACAAACCATCGATTTTTTTTCTTCCTCTTATTTTCGTTGTCAAAACCTGAAAAGTAGGGTTTCGACTAGTACCCCTTTGACGGGTCGTTCCAGGCCAGCCAAAGGCCCGTCGGAGGCTCAGTCGCTACCAGTGCGCATGAGCGCTCCATACACGCGTTTCCTCTCCACCCCAGCTCTCAACTCCACCTCCTCTCCACTGACCATGGAGCACGCTGTGGCTACCGCGGCAGAGCGTCCAGTCGTACCCAGGGGCAGCCGTGCGCTGACCCAGTTCTGCAACAAGTGTCCCACTGTGGGTGGGACTGCGGGTTTCCAGTGTGGAGCTTGCGCAAAAAAGTTAGGAGGGCAGTACAACCGCATCTGCGCCCATTTTGCGGGAGGTGGTATGGTTGTCCAGCATTTTCTGGGACCATTCGGCCACCAGATCTGCATCCTCCGATCCGTAGAAAGGAGGGCAAGCGACGTTGCAGGAGTTTGCGACGTCGCCAGTGGATTGGATGAGCTCCAGCTTGATTATGGCTTTGTCCAGTTGGGTCAGAGCTTCTTGAGGAGGCCCTTGGCTTCCTCGAAGGCAGCATCTCCCACTCCACCTTTGAACGTTTCACCAACCTCAAAGTCGTCATGGCTCAACGCATGATGGAAGTGTACCGCTCCACCTCTGCCTCAACTATCTCCACGATCTTTGACATCACCCCCTTCTGTGAGGGATGGGCCAACAAGGTGATGGAAGACACAGAGGCAAGAATCAAGGAGTACATCGCGCAACATGAGCTCACACGTTTCAGAACCGAACGTGCAGCGGAAGCCGCGCGGCTGAAGTACGCCGCAGCTCGCAGTGAAAGCACCTCCATGGATAGAGAGCTCTCTATCCTGGAGCTTCTGAAGTTGGAGCTGGACAAACGCCTCCCCGGCGAAATCCAGAAGCAGATGGCCACTGCTCTCAAGGCCATCAGCCCCAACAACACCGCAGCTGCTGCTGGCAACAACAATGCCAACGGCAACAAACCAGCTGCTGCCAACGGCAACGGCAACGGCAACACCAACGCCAACGCCAACAACAGGGGCAACGGCAACAACAGAGGCAGAGGACGTTCAAAAAACGGGCCAGGATCCGGCCCAGGACCCGGCACCAGCTCGTAGAGCTATCTCAACATGAGATGGCTCTGCACCTCTTCGGCCGAATGACACCCTCACAGGTGGACTGCCGAATCACCAACAGAGGTGTGCACAACCTATCGTCCAAGACCTTGTCCCATGATGAATTGTCTCTTCTTAGCTTAGGTTTGAATTTTGTCATTAGACCTAGGCCTCTCCTTCTTTCAGAGATTCTCCCTAGTGTGCATGGTCTGTTTAGACGTGTTAGACTAGCATGGTTCTTTAGAGAGAGCGTCTCCGATGAGATCCCAAAGTTCAGAATCCCCAACCCCTCTTGGATGCCGCCCTCGGCTCCAAGAGAGATTGAGGATGAGATGAAATCCTTCACCGCCGACGTGAGCAGATTCTACGAGTCTACACTTGCCTCAAGAAGGAGACCCCTACCCAAGTGTTTATCTGCCGCCTTAAAAAAACTGAAAGATGACAGATCTGTGGTCATCAAAGGGGCAGATAAAAACTTGGGTATCGTGATCCTGGACAGAGAACGCTATGTCCAAGAGTGTTTGGCCCACCTCAACGACAGCACCACCTACATCAGGGAAGCAAGCAATCTCACCAGGATCAAGGGAGAGCTGCTAGCTATGAAGGAAAGGTTCAAAAACTCCAACCTTGTCCCGGGATCACTATGGGATTTCTTCCTACAGAAACCGGAGCATGGTTGGAGAGCAACAGCCTTCTACGTGATCATGAAGGTTCACAAGAACCCTCCAGTCGGCCGCCCCATCGCCGCCTCATGTGCATGGATCACCACCACCAACGCTTCAAGGTGGCTCGACGCAGAACTCCAACCTGTGGTCAGAAAGCAGCCCACCTACATCAAGGACAGCATCAGTCTTCTCCTTGAGATAGAACGGCTGCCTCTAGCCCAAGGGGTAATGCTCGCCACCTACGATGTGATCTCCCTCTATCCTTCTATCCCCATCGGCAAAGCTCTGACCTACATTGAAGAACTCTTGCGTCGGCACCATCACCCACGCACCCCTGCAATCCTCAACGTCTTGCAGTGGGTCATGCGGAACTCCTACGTGGAGTTCATGGGTGAAAGCTTCAAGCAAGTGAAGGGCACGGCCATGGGCACCCCTGTTGCCCCGGCCTTCGCCATACTCTTCATGTCATACCTTGATTTGGAACTCCAGCGACAAACTGGAACCCAGGCCCTGCTCCATCGTCACTACATTGACAACGGCCTCATCTTCTGGGCCGGGAGCCAACAGAGCCTCATTGCCTATCTTTCTACCTTCAACCAGCTGGATCCAAGCATCAAACTCACGTGGGACATTTCCACGCACAGCATCAACTTCTTGGATCTACAGCTATACAAAGGGGACAGGTTCAGATCGCACGGTCTCTTGGATGTCAACGTCTTCCAGAAACCGATGAACACGTATCTGTACGTGCCATACAGCAGCTACCATCCTCGGAGCTGCCTCAAGGCATTCATCCTGGCAGAACTTCAGAGGTACCTTCTTCGGACCTCAGCTGCTCCAGACTTCTCCGAGCTGAAGAAAAAATTCTTTCAACGGCTCAGAGCTCGGGGCTACCCACAGAAGTTCCTGCATCCCCTGTTCTCCCAAGTCCAGCACGCGCAACGTACGGCCACGCTTCAAACTGCTCAACTACAGCAGCAACAGCCTCAGCCCACTCCCAGCCAAAACAGGCCCCTTGTGTTGAAAGCCCACTTGAACCCCCGTTCAGAGAGCCTACACTTGGGGTTTTTTCTTAAACACTTTGCAAAGCGTTTAAGAAATAAATATCCTACAGTGTTTAATGGCCGGGTTGTACTTGCTTGGCGTCTGCCTCGCAAGTTGCGCAATTTTCTGGTTTCAGCCAGAATAAAACCACTGACTGAGACCGGATCAAGACTTGGACTCAACAACGACACGACCCAGATTTCTGCCGAGGCAACACCGAGACCTCGCCAGCCGAACAGCTGGCAGAGCCGCCACGATGCTTTGCATCCCTCGAATGAATCATGCGCTCCCCGAGCTGCCCTAGAGGTTGTGTCCGTCTTGAATGTGTCGCGAAGTCATGATAAATGTTCTGTCCGTGCTGTTTGTCAAGTAGAGCACTGATGAAGGCCCTGTGGCCGAAACCGGTCTGCTCAATGACTTTCTTTCACGGACACTTCGCACCCTTCTACCTACCATCCTAAGTCCCGCACTCCTAACCTTTGCCGCTCTGAGATGTCTAACCCACTTCCTCCTACCGCATCTGCGCCCATTTTGCGGGAGGGAATCCTAACGTGAAGGCGTGCGAGACTCCATCTCCCAAGGCACGGGAGATCCTTGGCCTGCCGCCGGTGGAACTTCCAGCTAATTTCATTCCCCATGACCCAGTGCTGTTTGAAGGAGGGGGAAGGGTGTGGGGGGGAGCCGGTGACCCCATCTGCTGGAAGGAGCTCCGTACAAAAATGAACAGAGAGGAGCAGCTGCTGGCGCTGGGGATTTTTCCCTCGCTGCCGCTGTCCCCATGGGAGGCCCACACTGCAACCTCCCAGGCTCGCTCGCAGGTGGAGAGCACAGGAGCTGGGGCTGCTGCTGCGGCTACTGCAACTGCAGTTGCCGCTGCTGCTGCCGCTGCACTTGCTCCACCAGCACATGCAACTGCAGCCGCTGCTGTGGCTGCCGCCGAGGCTGGGCGTGCTCCACCCCTGCAGCAGACCAGCATGAGGGTGCACCTGAACAACGCAGCAAACCGCCGCTGCCAGAAAACCATTGTGCAGATTATGGCGAAGAACGGCCTGCCAATCTCCTTCACGCGCTGCAAGCTTGTCAAGAAGCTTGTCAACGAAGCAAGGGACTCCACCACGGCCTTTGCCAACCCCTCAAGGACGACTGTGACTGGTACACTGCTTCCGGAAGTGGATAGGGAGCTGGAAAACTACGAGAAGGCGATGCAGCAGTCATGGGGTTACCTCGGCTTGACGCTCAACGTCGATGAGTGGGCTGATGTCAATCAGCGGCCCATCTACAACGCTATGGCCGTCAACGCCAACGGCGTCAGCCATGTCTTCTCAAAGGACGCGAGCGGCTTGACCCGTGACGCGGACCATGTGGCTGCCATCATTGAGGCAGCCATTGTGGCAGTCGGGGAGGAGAATGTTGTCGGCGTGGTGTGTGCTAACGCGGCCGTTAACAACAAGGCAAAGGCCGCGCTGGAGCCAAAGCACCCTGGCATTTTTTTCCAGGGTTGCGTGGCGCATGCAATGGACTTGGTGGTGAAGGATGCGGCGAAGTGCACCTGGGGGAAAGAGTTGGTGGCGAAGGCGCAGCTCGTCTCGTCCTACTTCCGCAACAACAACATCCCGAAGACGTGGCTGAAGAAGGAAGCTAAGAAGGGGCTGCTGCGCCCATGCGACACGAGGTTCACATCGGTAATTATCATGCTGGAGCGCATGCTGGAGCTTAAGGACAAGCTGTTGGGCATCGTGGTGACTGAGGAGTGGGCGGCGTTTGGGCGGAAGAAGGCTGCCGAGCAGAAGAAGAAAAAGGAGGACACAAAGGCCGTCATCTGCGATCCAGAGTTTTGGACGGGTGTGAAGAACTTCCTCGCAGTCATGGACCCGGTGAAACTGCCTCTGCGGGTTGCGGACAGCCCAGGGGGTGGGGCTGGCGAGATTTATGAGGCACTGCTGGACGCAACACAGAAGGTGGGAAAGGTGGGGGGGGGGGCGCAGTGGGGTGCCAAAGAAGTGGGCCAGGTTTGTGGCTAAGCGGCTGCAGACCCGGTGGGACAAGAAGTGCGCCAGCCCGCTGTACACTGCAGCACGGCGTGTCCACCCTCTGTTCTTTGGGCACGACCTCTCGGCTGACGTGGAGACACAGAAGGGGTGGACCGTGGCGGTGAGGAAGCTGGTGAAGAGGGAGGACAAGGATCAGGTGGAGGCTGAGATGTCAGCCTTTCAGCTGGGATGGCTGGCGATTGGTGGGCGGAAGGAGGACAAGGACCAGCTGGAGGCCGTGACTGACAAGGTGTCCGTGAAGGCAGGCACGCTGACAGCCTGGAAGTGGGCGATGAAGCACCTTGTGGATTTGCCCGTGCTGCGCGCCATGGCAATGCGCATGCTTGGGCAGCCATGCAGCTCATCTGAATGCGAGAGGGCATTTTCCAAGCATGAATTGATTGCCACTGCTCGCAGGAACTCGCTCAGCGTGACGACGCTGGAGACGCTGGTGCGCTGCAACATCTGCCTCAACAAGCAGTACGGCAACAAGCGCAAGGTCAAGGTTCACGGCTGCAACTTCATCAACCCGGATGAGGAGGAGGAGGACAGCGACTCTGAGGGGGAGATTGAGTCTGGTGATGAGGAGGAGGGAGGGGCTGGAGAGGAGGAGGGAGCTGGTGAGGAGGAGGGGGCAGGTGCAGGCGGCGATGGAGCTCGCTTTGATGAGGAGGTGGAGGAGGAGGAGGAGGAGGAGGAGGAGGATGAGGAGGTGGATGAAGGGGGGGATGATGAGGACTACAGTGTGCGTCCTAGCAAGCGTTCTCGCCGCTAGCGTGCTAGTCTAGCAATGCTAGACTCTTGTGGTGGGGAGGGGGGGATGGTTGATAGGGCATTGACAATCAAGTGCTGCCCATTGTGCAGGTTGCATTGGTGTCTTGCAAACCTGATCCGCCATGCTGTGTTCCCCATGTTCTATTCAACTCAAAAAAGAGTGACTGTTTTGGAAAGAAATTGGCAAGGACATGAATGCAAGGAATACATAATGGTGCAGTTGGTGAAGATGAACTTTGGATGAAGATTTATGCATAACTCAATGACATGCATAGGTGTTGAAAGTTTCAGGTCAATCCAAGGACTTTTAGTCAAACACCGAGCTTCGATCTCGATCTCCCAACCCCGGTGTACTGGATCGATCTCCCGATCTCGACCTCGATCTCGATCTTCACATAGCAGCAGAGATCTGATACATGTACGTTACTCAGCACATGATTCTGAACATTTCCATGTTATTCCCGAATTGCTCTGAAACCTGCCCTGCGAAAAAGGCGTCCAAATACGGCGTCCAGGAACGCCTGAATGCCTTCAGACCCTAAAAATAATAAGGGCGCGCCTTATTCCATCACTGCGTCTGCATGCAAACACGCACACACACAAAAGCATGCCCGCCTGCCCCCCGCCCGTCCGCCTGCCCCCCGGCCGTCCGCCTGCCCACCCCCCAGACCACCAACCCGTCGGCACTGCGGGTAGGCTGGCCCGCCTGCCCGCTCGTCCACCCGCCCTATGATGCAAATTTCAGTAATTTCAATGCAGTTAAGCCCCAAAATCTTGACCCAAAACATTTTGGGTCAAAAATTTGGCCAAAGGTACCTTAATGTGGAAAAACTCATTTTCTTGAAAATTGACCTTATTCTCGGGTCAAAAGGAGGTCGCTTGTAGGGCACTCCTAAACCAAAGGACTACTCCTGAGATCGAATTTGACTTCAAAATGGGCAAATCGGTCATATGTGGCCGTTTTCAGGGAGTTCCAGTTTTAGACGTAAATTTCCCATTTTAAATTCTAGGGAGTGATCAAAATTACCGCCATTTCTCTCTGGAGCGAGCCCCAAATCTTTGCCTGAAATTCAAGGCCATAATTTTCGGCCCACAGAAACTTGCAACATAAGCACCCGCCCGCGCACCCACCCCCCCGCCGGCCTGCCCACATGCCCGCCCGCCCGACCTCCCGCACACTGGCCAGCAAGCCCACCCGACTGCCCGCCCGCCCACCCGCCACATACACGCAGGCATGTGCACACGCGCACGCACGTGCACGCACATGCGCAATTGCGCACGCACGCACGCACGCACGCACGCACGCACGCACGCACGCACGCACGCACGCACGCACGCACG
>SZWC01014440.1:56519-74733 GCA_023375785.1 Penium margaritaceum
TCAGCCCTGGAACCCAGGCCAGTTGCTGCCGCCTGCTACAAGGTTGACAGCGGCCCGCAACGCCGCGTCATCGGCAAACGGGAGCGGAACTGGCTCCACGTCAGCACACATGTGAGCCCAGTGCCAGCTGGCACTGATCTCCTTTGGACTCAACAGCTCCTAGTCACGTCTCGGGTGCCCAGATCAAATGCCAGTCCTGGCACACACACACACTTGGTGCTTCAGCCTTCCCCTTGAGCGTGCGCCGGGCTGCTCCGCGCGTCCTGTAAATGGGCCCCGGCCGAGACCCTGACCAGTCTGTGTGGGGTGGGGAGGGGGGACGCTGGAGGAGTTGAGGAGTCTCCCTCAATCGAGAGCAGGAGGAGGAAATGTGGGACGCTGAACCGACCCGGAAACCTGCTGTCACGCAGGCGCAAACGGCCACGCCTAACCGCGTGGAGAGGCGGGGGCGGTAGCGGCAGTGAGTCGTCGACATGGACGGCGTAGCCTACGCCCGAATCGTTTGGCGAGTCATCTCCACGTGCGTCGAGTAGCCTACTCCGCCCGCAAAACACAAAGATGAAAACTCTCCTCCATGCTACCTTTCCTTACTGACAGTCTGAAAGAAAACCGCGTCAGCACAGAGTTGCATTTTAAAGAAGTTTTCTGAAATATCTAACACCCTCCCCCTCTTTGTTGGGCTGCACAGCAACCCATTTTAGAATCCCACCGGAAAATTATTAGGAAATAACCCAAAGTTAAATATAAATTCCAATCTAAATAATAGACTGAAGCCACCTAATCCTATTAAGATACCAATTTTTAGGAATTCCAAACAAATTTGAGGCTAATAAAGTGCCCAAAATGTATAGTTGTCAAGCATTCTTATCCTTACCCACATCATGGACAACATGGGATAAAATAATCAATAAAAAGCAAATTTCAGTCATTTTTCAAAAGAAATAGCCACTATTCATGTCATGAAATAATCCATTATTTTTTATTAAGAAAATAAATGTATAAAACATTCTCCTACACATCCCAAAGTATGGTAGCCTTTTCATTGAACTTTTTTAGTACTTATTTGCCTTAAATTCAAAAATATTTAATTTTAATTTTAGGAAACAATTCTCCACATCCATCTACATATGGGATGCCAACCACGAAGAGTCGAAGCATGATCGAAGGCACAACTAGTCCTCAAACGTTGGGCAAACATGAAGATGTATAATGAATGGTTTTTTTCCCTGTAAAACATCTTCATACGTTTATGTGAAGAGATTTTATAAAATAACGTTTAATGGTTCATATAAATTCCCCGAGATGGCCTTTTCAACATAGTTGTACTACGTGGGAGCGTATTTTAGACCATGGATGCACTAAACACATTTCATTTCACATAAAGAAAAGACATTTTTCTCCACTGCCACATACACTTACACATGCACACACACACCCATATAATATTCATTCCTTGACATGGAGTCCCCCCTGCCCCCATTCCTCCTCGAAACCCTCCCTCCAACATGCAACTTAGGTTTACATGGCACAAGCAAGAATTCTAACCATCAAAATTATGTTTCTTGGTCCTTTCCTTCACTCTTTGGACATCTTTTTCCCATCATTGATCATTGATATTTAATATAGGGGCATGTGGTCTTCACATTTTGATATTCATTCCTTCTTCTTCCGACTTTCATCTTTGGTCATTGTTCATCGGTCTTTGTCCTCCATTCTTCACACTATCACAGCACATAATAGTAAAACACATGACATGTCATCGCATCACGCGTTGATTTGTATCACAAGGCATACATCCACATGTCAATGCATCACATTACAAAACATCTCATGGACAATTATACCATTACAACAATACACCTACACATTCACACACACACACACACACACACACACACAAAAACACCCACACGCACACACACATTGCAACCCCCAAATTTCACAATTATCAACCCCTCCCCCTCCCACACCCAGACCACCCCACAACCATAGCACCCGAGCACCTCTTGGGCCCAATACATCTGTATAAAAATTCACACACCCAACCCCTCACCCATCACCCAACCCCACCCCACCCCATCATCCCAACGCCAACCCCCTAACCATGCCACCAATCCAACCATCCCCCGACCCCCAAAAAAACCCATTCTACCCCAACACCGACACCCGAACTACACCCTTGAGCCCAACCCCCAATCCCTCCACCCCAAACCCCCACCCCTCCAAGCCAAACACATACCTCCCCACACCTCCTTTCCTTCAGCCCCCAAAAATCCACCTTTGAAAGCATAAAACATGCACCCCTTCTCCCTCCCCTAAAAATACTCCATACGTAGCCCCTATCCCTCTCGCTCCCTTCCCCTCCACACACCACTCACCTTGCCCATCCCTCTCCTCCCCCTCCCAATCCATCTCCTCCGCCTCCCTCCGCCTTCCCCTCCCCTTCACCCTCCCCCTTCCACTTGCTATCTCCACCTCCCTTCCCCCACCCTCACTCGCAACCCCCATCCCCACCCCAACCCTCACCCCCACCCCTACCCACACCCCTACCAGAACCCACAACCTAACACCGACACGTGAACCTACACATACACACCCACACAAACACACACAATCATATACACACACAATCACATGCACATACACACAAACACACACCCATGCACTCACACACACGTACATGCCCACATGCACCCACACCCCCATCCAAAACCCCACCCAAATGCGCACCCACACCCGCACCCTCACCCGCACCCTCACCCACACCCCCATCCACACCCGCACGTGCACGTACCCCCACCCTCCCGCCCCTAGCCACCTACACCCACCCCTATGTTCATATTTTTGGGGTACAACAAGGGCTAGGTTCCTTGCTGCCGGGATCAGTGTACTTGGAGAGCAACTATAGATGTAGTAGAAAGCTAGAACTAGGTGCATTCTGAGACTCAATTACAGTAGTTAATCACAAATATAGGATAAGAAATAATACAACAAACACAGCTTAGTTCGAGACTAACTCTGGACACTCACACCTAGACCCAACTCCTGGCCCACAAGTGGGCAACGTCTAGCAAGACAGCTCTAATAAAGTAGCATGGGTCTTGAGACGTAGTCTGGCCACCTCTTCTAGGTAGTCAAGCCGTAAGGAAGTCAAGGGCTACCTCATGACGAGGCTGGCAGACTACTACCAGACTTACTGGGGTCTTAGGAAGAGTGTCTGCAGAGTCTTGACCTCAGGTGATGTCTAGACCTGGTGGAGGCTGCTATGGTTGACTACAGGCGGAAAGCTTGGTGATGAATGAGTTTTTGAATGAAGACTGCCAGACTAGCCCCTCTTTCTAGAAGGCTAATGGCAAGTTGACAGTTGTCCAGGCTAATGGAACCTTTCGGCTGCAGGTGGGAAGATTCCTAGCCTAGGAGTCTTCCTAAAAGCAGTAGCCCCTCCAGTAGCTCCTCTTGTTGAGTCGTGCATGGTTGTGCTGATGCAGAGCGGTCCCCGCTCCTGGCTTTGCATGTGGTTGATGACTCATGCATGCATACAGTGATGTGTCGTGCATGCATGTGTGGGTGCAGAGCAGTCCCCACTCTAGGCCTTGCATGCTACTATTGAGTTGCGCTGATGCAGCAAGAGATGTAAGGTGGTCCACACTGCCCAGACAAGTGTAACCCCACCTTGACAAGAGCTAGCCCACAACCCAGCAGTGCGTAGTCGCACTTCACAACTACTAACCAGTCTAGGTCAGTAGGCATGCACAACAATGTTGTGCATGTAGCACATAGTATTCTACAGCTCCAGGGTCCGTTCCCCCCTTGGACCTAGATGTCATAATTAAATGTGGCCTGTACAAGCGGACAAAATCTCCGTCGTTGAACCCGGGAGTATTTTAGAGAAAATTCCCTAACTCCTTACAGGCTCCTCCGATTCTCAAACCAAGTACGCCAGCTTCATAAAAAAAATGTGCAGTAATCGCCACCTCTAACACTCACCATCGATTGGTGTACCAAAGAGTTTAGTTGGTGTAGGTGAAGAAATTGGTGGCGTCGGGTGTCTCCCATGGGGTTTCAATGACAGAAGGAAATTTTGCTGCTTCCCTGGTGTCCATGTGGTATTCACAGTTGCTTTCTGGCTTGAAAAGGTCAGCTTTGATCCTTTTTCTTTTGGTCGTGACCTCTTTCGGGAGTACTCTGGGCCCGAACAGTTGCTGTTGGGTTTTTTCTGCCACCAGAAAAACGTTTGGTGGTGTTTTGAGTCCTTTTGGTCGAGCTAGGGTGACTTGTACTCAAAGAAGACATGTGGGAGCATTTTCGGTGCATGCTGCTCCATGGAGGGGTGCTTTAGTTGACTTCTCCCGTAATTTGAAGCTTCTGAGGAGCTTTTTGGTGGGTAGAGAGGTCCCTGGATGACAAGGAAAAAATATTTTCCCCTCCCCCTCACATCTAACGGTAGTTCCGGAGGTTCGAATTGCATTTTCATGACTGCTGGCGTCATTTTTTGCCCTCATGCGTGTGAATTTGACACTCCATAACTTTACTCAGAATCAACATGATCTTGGTTGCTGCAACTGGATTTAGGGTCGCACTGGCCGATCTTTGCACGCTTGGAGTCTCCTCCATAGCTCTTGAACTGCTTGCTGAGTGAGCTTTGTGTCGCGTTATCCGTCCTTTGCCATTTGTCTTTTTCCTAACAATAGCTCCGTCCTTTTCCTGGCTCTCTCACCAGGTTTTGTCCAGTAGTGGAGGGGGGCTCCCGAGCTCGCTTAGGAGGGGCAATTTTGCTCGCCACTCTTTTTGCAAGCAAGGTGGCATGCAAACTCGCTCCCCTTTTTGCAAGCTTGCTTGCTGGCTCGCTCACTCTTGTTGTCTGCCGCAATATCAGGCAGCATTGCTGCCAGGCCTGTCGTCGGGGCAAGCTGTCGACCTGCTCTAACTTCCTTCTCTTTTGTAGTTCCCCCTCGCTTTCTTTGAACCTATTACATCGCCCTCCCCTACTTTGCACTCTGCCATCACGGCAGGCTGTTACGATAGGCAACCTTGCTTCAGCGCTGCTCTCCCAGCCTGTTACGGCAGCTACTCACTCCCAACAAAATCAGCTGCGTGTCCCCTTTTCATCTTCCGAGTGTTAGTCCGCGCTACACATAAATGTTTTACCAAAGACTGAACCAGGTCCTCAGAGGAAATTCACTATTGCACATTTGGAGACAGATGTAGGTCTCTTAAGCTGACAAAGGACCGAAGTATGTCTCCCAAACCGCTAGCCTTCTAGGAGCAGAAACAACCCCTCGCCTCACGAAGTAGGGGTCTTGATTGTGCATGCTACTATGGCAAGGTTGGCGCGAAGTCTCCGAATGTTTTTCAGAGAGTGTGACAAGATTTTTCAGAGTTGAGACGACTCTGTCTGTAGCATAGGTGAATTTTGGTGTTGATGAAATTTCTTAACGACACTGAGTTTTTACTGCATGCTCCACAAAAGTTTTCTTATGCACCATGAGGCACAAACCTCCGTTTTTCTATGTGCAGAGATAGTTAATGGCGTTGGCACGCATGTTTGACTGCCACGTGTCTCCTAGGTCGCCCTTCTTCAGGGGACACTACAAGTGGGAACTACGTGTAAGTCCACATTGCTCCATGAACCTTTAGAAACTTTCCTTCGAGACACTTTAAGTGAAGAAATCTGCAAATTGTCTTGTTCCTGGAACGCGCTTAAGGATGATCGTGTGGTCAATCACCTTCGAGCGATTCTAGTGGCAACGGATGTCAATGTGCTTCATTCGCCCTTGGAACTTTGTAGAGTTTGCAAGGTCAATGGCTGATTTGTTGTCAACGTAAACTATTGTTGGACCATGTTGAGGAAAACCAATGTTGTCAAGGAGTTTCCTCAGGTATGCTACCTCATGAGTTGCTACAGTCGTCGCGACATACTTAGCTTCAGCCAAACTGAGTGTGATAATGTTGTCTCTTGTTTGACCATGAAACAACCATTCCGGTAAAGAAAAAAACAGATTATATGGTGCTAAAGCGGTCCTCCTCTGTATCGCCAAAATTTGCAACCACATAGTAGCTCAGCTTCAGGTCATTTGACGAGCCAAAGACCAACCATGTATCAGCCGTAGACTAGAAGTACCCGAGTGCACAGACCGGCTCCTTGCAAGCCCTTTCACTACACGTCTCACTCCCACGCGCCAAGTTTCTTACCGCAAACTGCAGGTCTGGTCGAGTGTAGCTTGTAGCATGCATGAGAGAACCGTTTGTCCTCCGATACTAAGTCTCACTTCTCCCACTTGGTCCTTGATGGATCAATTGCTCCAGCGTTAGGGGAGTCGGAATGCGATGAACCGGGATGTTGAATTGTTCAAAGACTTTCATAGCTAAAGACTGCTGAGACATCTTGAGTGTGCGTTTGGTGCGGTTGCGCTAGATGTTCATGCCGAGGAAGTATTCAAAGCATGAGATCAATGTCACGTTGACCTCATGTGCTATTGCACAAGTTGTTGCGTGGATGAAATCTGGCGATGGGTCGATGATCAGGATGTCATCCACGTAAACAAGAACATAGCAATCTCGAGGCTTGTCCTTTGCTTATCGATGTAAGAACAAGAAGTCGTGGTAGGCTGATGGATGGAAGTTCAAATACTCAAGGAGGCTTTGCAGCTTGTTGTACCAAAGAAGAGGGCTCTGCTTCAACCTGTATAAGCTCTTGACGAGCTTGCACACTCTTCTGCTGCCATCATCATACCCTTCTAGTTACTTCATGTAGACAGTGGTGTCCATTTCTCCATGCAGAAAGGCATTCTTGACGTACCTCGTAGTCTTTGACTGCTATAATGGCAAGCATGATGCATGCTGTGGTATCACGACTGACAGTGCATAGGTTTCAAAGAATTCCTTCCCTTCCACTTGCAAGAACCCCTTTGCAATCAGACATGCTTTGAATTTTTCGATACTCTCATCTGCCTTCGTCTTCACCCTGAACACCTACTTCACACCAACTAGCCTTAAGCCAGATAGTAGCTCAATTAGCTCTGAAGTTTCCTACTCCATGAGGCTCTTATATTTTGCATCTAGAGGTTCTTTCCATTCTTCTACAAAATGGCATGCCAGTGCTTCTTTCAGTGACTTTGGCTTGGGTGGTAGTACAAATGAAGTCTTGGAACGGAGAGCTGTCAGATGTGTATTTGTGAAGTCAACCTGTACTTCATCATTCTCAGGATACATCATGCATGCTATAATCACCATGTTGCATTCTCCTTCATCCTCCTTTTATTGTTCTTCTATCTGATGTTGTAGGAATCGCGTGAAGTGCCGGCGTTTGATTGTGCCATCGTGCTTCTTGAGCCTCGTTGCCTCCGCACCATCTTGCATCGACACAGGATGGCATTTTCCATGGCTTACTATGACTTCCTCTTGATCAGTGGCGATGCGTTTGTTATGGTCAGCCGCGAGGAGAACATTTGTACGCACTTCCTCTTCACTTGCCTGATCCAGATCTGTCATGGTGAGTGGATTAGAGTCTGTTGCTTTGATTGGATTAACTCCACAAATGAGTCGTAATATGACTCCTAGAGGTCTGGTGCGGTCAAGAGCTTGGCTTCCAGACCTTGACGTGTTAGATGCTTGAAGAAAACAGCATCACAAACTGGGATGATACGTTAGGTGTCGATGTCGTAGAACTCCCAACCTTTCATGTTGGCGCTTTATACGAGAAACATGCCCCAAGCTGCTTTGTCTGCAAGCTTTCTATGACATTCTTTTGAAACGTGGAGAAGCGCCATGCAGCCAAATATCCAAAGCATGGTGATGTCCGACTTGTATTCATGCCATGCTTCAAATAGAGTCATGTCTTGTAAGACCATGTGCGGTACACAATTCTACACCCAAACTGCTTGCCTCAATGTATACGTCCACCAGGAGATATCCAAATGCGCTCCAAGGAGCATATATTTGAATGACTCCTGAATAGTGTGATTTGCCCTTTTTTTGACACCATCGTG
This sequence comes from Penium margaritaceum, assembly GCA_023375785.1. Classification (NCBI taxonomy): domain Eukaryota; kingdom Viridiplantae; phylum Streptophyta; class Zygnematophyceae; order Desmidiales; family Peniaceae; genus Penium; species Penium margaritaceum. The sequence continues at coordinate 64,508 of SZWC01014440.1, forward strand.
CTGTGGGGTATATAGTACAGAGAACTGCCGCACGATGCCCATGTCCTAAAACTACTACTTGAATTCTGTGCTAATGTACCTGCCAGCATTGTAAGAGCGTAGGACTTAAATCTTCTTGTTGCTTTCCCTCTTCGCAATGGCCAGCCATTTGAAGAAGTAGGTTGGCACTTCATCTCTGGTTTGGAGAGGGCAGCTTCAAAGAAAACGTGTCGCATCATCCACAAAGATGAGGAAGTAACGGTGTCTACCATAGACTGTTTCTAAGGGGAGTGGTCCACAAATGTCGGTGTGAACCAATCTCAACTTTTGGCTGATGTCGCACTTGCTTGCAAGAGGGAACATTTTTTGTGGCAACTTTGAACGAACGCAGTCCTCACAAGGATCAGTTCTCCTTTGGACACCTTTCTTGATTTTGAGGTCGTTGACATGTTCCTTCTTCACCATGGATTCCACCAACTGATTGATGATGTGGTCAATCCTCTTGTGCCACACTACAACATCTACACCTGCTGGTTGGTGTAGAAGTCCTGCTGCAAATGAATAATCCGTCTCATCTTGTGCTAGTGCAATGAAGTCCAGCTCAATCATGCCATGTGAAGGGAGCTCACCTTGTGGAAATGTTTTTTCTTCATGGATTTTTAGCGGGACATGCTTGTCATTACTAATGACACGAGCTTCTCTCTTCATGAGTTAGCCGAGGAAGAGAAGGTTAACAGCAATGTGAGGTATGTAGAGCTCATTGCCAAACTTGACATGTGCTCCATCATACCCTGTCACATTCATCATGCCCTTGCCGAGCACAGACACTTGTTTGTTGTTGGCGACCGTCACATAGCTCCAATCTGAAGGCTCACATTTGTGGAGGCAGGATATGTGGTACTTGATGTGAGAGGTAAACCCGCTGTCCAGGTACCAAACATACGTCGAGCTAACCAACCTATCGCTCTGAGTGTCAGACAACTGGAACACAGATGTAGTGTAGTCAAACTGTTTCCCTTTTCCTTCCTCCTTTGCCTTCTTGTCGGGCTCCTGACTGCCCTGTTTTCCTATTGCTTCCACCCTCCTTCTTCTGTCCCCCTTACTTATTTCCCTTGAATTTTCTCTACATCCTCCCTTTCTCCTCATTGCAAAACCTCTTGAAGCAGTCTTTCTTCATGTGCCCTTCCTTCTTACCATAATGAAACTTGACATCAAGACGTGATCCGGTTAGCTGGCCTATGGCACTATGTGCGATTGCCTTTTGGAGGGAGTACGTTGACTCATGGGAGTACACTAACTTCATCACTACATTGTTGTTCGACAGGGAGTGAGACCCGTTCTTTTCTCCTTCATTTTGGTAAGCTGCATTGCTGAAAATGCAAGTTATTTCACTTGTGACTTGGCATCCTCTCTGCTTTATCAATAACATCTTGTAGACATATGCCTCTGTCAATCCTGCTTCAAGCTTGAACTTGAGATCTTTCTTCATGCCATCCGAGTCTCCAATTAGGCCGCTGAGTAGGAATCTCACAAAGATTTGCTCAAAAATGGGTGCGTCTGTGATGGCAATTTGGTCGCGGAGCGGTTTTGCCTTGTTAATGTAGCTTTTAATGTCACGGAAGCTACTGATGCTGATGTGGGTGAGCTCTGTGAGGAGATGAGACTTGAAAGTGGAGTCACCTAACATGTAGGTCTGTAGAAGATAGGACCATGCATGTTTTGCTGGCTCACTTGTTGCCTCGTACATGCAAATAACTTGCTGAATGCGAGGACATAGCCGGTTTTCAAGCACCATGTATGCAGCTTGCCTGAATTAGTTGAACTCTGACACAATGTGTGGTGGAGATCTTGGGGGAGGAGGAACGTAATAGCCAGTGTAGAACTTCATGATGTTGTGAATCTGGGCCACTTGTATGAAAATGTGGGCCTAGTGTGGGATGATCTCGCCATCGAATTGCTCAATCTTGATCTTGTGTAGATGTATAAAGACTATTGCTGCTGGCATAATTTCCTCTAACCCCTGGTACCCAACTCCATGTTGTGTGAGACTACTGCACGTTTACTTGAGTCGGTTGTGTGACAAAACTACACGTTTACTTGAGTCGGTTGCGCCTGAAACACAGGCTATACTGTTGGATGTTGCTGCATCATGTATGTTTGAGGCATTGGTGCTAAAGGATTTGGTGCCATTGTGGGCATGTCGAATGGAACCCGTGGTTGTTGGACTGGGAACTAATGCTACATTCCTACTTATGATGATGCTACTGGTGGCACCTATGGAGGAATGATAGGCTGGTACATGACTCGTGGAGGACTTGGCTGAGGTAGATGCATTGATGATTCTTTCGAATCTTACTAGACATGATTTAACTAATGGTACTTTTGTTGCTATTGTTGTTGTTATAGTTGTAGTTGTTGTTGTTGTTTGGTCTGCTACTATGGCCATGCGATCTACTATTGAAGCTTATTCATCTCAGCATCATGTGTGAGCTGCTCCTATTAGCAAAGTAGCTCTTGTGCCACAAGGTGTTGTCTAAATGACATGGTATATTGCTCCATAGCCTGACGCGTAGTTGCTTCTTGGTGCGCCATGCGCTTTGCTTCATCCGCCAAGCATTGCGCTTCTTCCGCCTTACATTCTGCCTGCTCTACCACTTGGCGACCCTGATCTTTCTCCATGCGTAAAGCATGTAGGACACAATTCTCATCAAGAGGTGGAGCTTTTACACCTAAATTCTCCATCTCCATGTTGCTCATGAAATCCATGTTCCCTCTGAAGTTTTCAGGTTGGATCCCACCTTGGGCGCTTGGAGACGAAAGTTGCTCGATGGCGTAGGTGACTGGATCCTACAACTCCTCCAAAAAATCACTAGTTAGAACTATGGCAGTAGATGTTGTCAGCATTGGCCTTGCTCTGCTACCAGGTTGATGTTTGTGGGGTGCGGCAAGGGCTAGGTTCCTTGCTGCCGAGATCGTTGTGCTTGGAGAGAAACTACACAAAGAGTAAAAAGCTAGAACAAGGAGATTTTTGAGACTAAATGAATGTAGTTTATCACAATTATAGTACAAGAAATAGTGAAACAAACACAACTCAGCTAGAGACTAACTCTAGACTCTCAATCCTAGACACAACTTTTGGCCCATAGTTCGGCAACGTCTAGCAAGACAGCTCTAGTAAAGTAGATTCGGTCTTGGACGTAGTCTGGCCACCTCTTCCAAGTATTCAATCCTTAACGTAGTCACGGGAATCCTCCTACTCAGGCTCGCAAACTACTACAAGGCTTATTGGGGTCTTCAGAAGAGTGTCTGTAGAGTCTTGGCCTCGGGTGATGTCTGGAATGGATGGATGCTGCTTACGTTGACTATCGGCAGAAAGCTTGGTGATGAATGAGTTGTTGAATGATGACTGCCAGGCTGCCACCTTTTATAGCAGGTTGTTGGCAAGTTCACAGCTGTCCAGGCTGATGGAAGCTTCCGACTTAAGGTGGGAAGATTCCTAGCCTGGGAATCTTCCCGTAGGTACTAGCCCCTCCAATAGCTCTTCCTGCTGAGTCGCGAATGGCTCTACTGATGCAAAGCGGTACCCGCTCTTGGCTTTGTATGTGGCTGATGACTCGTGCATGCATGCTATGAAGTAGTTTTGTGTCGTGCATGCATATGTTGATGTAGGGCAATCCTCACTCTGGGCATTGCATGCTAGTGTTGAGCTGCGCGAATGTAACAGCCAATGTCGCGTGGTCCACATTACCCAGTTAGGTGTAACCCCACCGTGACCGGACCTAGCCCACAACCCAGTAGTGCGTAGTCACACTACACAGTTGATGACTAATCTAGATCAGCTTGCATGAACTACCATCCTGTGCATGAAACACATAATATTTAACAGCTCTAGGGTCCATTCCCCCTTGGACCTGGATGCCAGAGTTAAATCTCGTCTGTACAAGCGGAGAAATTCTTTGTCATTGAACCCAAGAATTTTTTTCGGAAAATTCCCTAACTGCTTGTAGGCTCCTCTGATTCTGAAACCGCTTGCCCCAGCTTGATCAGAAAACAAGGTGTGTTAATCGCCACCTCTAACACCCTACACCCATTTTTCAAGTCCCTTCCACCCTCGCCCTCTCACCTGTACCCCCGCGCCCTTGCCCCAAGCATCCTCCCACTCTCCCTCTCCAGCCGCCCTTCCTCATCCCTTTTAGCCCTCCACATAAACGTCCCCCTCTTCCCCGCACCCCCGGGCCCCCCAACCCTTTGACCTTCCCCCCCTCCCACGGGCACAGCCCCCTCGCCCCCGTACCTACATCCGCAACGCGCACCTATACCTCATACCTACCCCCACCACTTACCCTCAACCCTCATTTGCACCCCTTACCCACACCTTCACTTACACCCTCACAAGAAGCCTTACCAAAACTCACACCCACACCCACCTCCAACCCGAACTCCACCCCTTACCCCACCCCACCCCCAATCCCACATAGACCCCCATAACGACCCTCTCACTTGCCCCAACATTGACCACTACATCGACCTCTACACCTAATACACTTAAAATTACCCATATGCCTACCCCTAACCCGACCCGTATACGTCCACCTACCCTTATCCTTACCCGTACCTTCACGCTTACCTGTACCCTAGCCCTTACCCCTATCCCAACCCCTACCCATACCTCTACCCACACCCATACCCCTACCTATACCCCTTAAACCTACTACTTCTACTCATACATCTAGACCTACACCTACACCTTTACACACACACACACACAAACAGATGCACGCACATAAACAAACATAAACATTCAAGCACATACACACGCACACATGCACGTACAAACACAACTACACATGCATGTACACACACATGTACAGACATACATACACATGGATCCATCCTTGCACACACACACACACACCTCTTTGTACATGCACAAAAATGTATGTATATACACACACATACGCAAACACACTCACACACTCATACACACTTGCATCTATGCACCTTCATACCCCCTCCCCTTATGACCTGTATGCATGCATGTATGCCTGCACACACACTTGCATGCATGTACCTCCTTCCTTTTCCCTGACCCATGACCCTCCTGAAGACTTTCCCCTCCTCGTCCCACTCCTCGTGATCTAAACCAATCCTTCCCATTCCCCCTTGTCCCCCTCCCACTCCCCCCCTTCCCCTCCCCCATACTCGTCTCCCACCTACTCACCCACCCCCTACCCTGTCCCCTCTTGTAGCCCCTTCCCCTACCCCTCTCCCTCCTCCTCTGCCTTTCCCTGCCCCTCCCCGTACACCTCCACCTCCCCCACCACCCCACATGATTTTGATGACATAAATATCCACTCAAATGTGATGCATCTGTGCATATCAAGAATAAAATACTTCCTCCTCCGTGAGTCATAACAACCCCATGTGGTAAGAGACATAGGTCAGTGATTAGTAGCATAACCATATTTATTTTTTTACAAATCTAAAATGATTTGAAGTCTTCTTCTTCTTCCATTTTCCACACCCTTACCACATGAAAATGTATATTTCCCTTTTCATTCAAGTCCGAAGAGGTTGTAGATGACGCACTCCACGCCTTAAACATATTTGATATGAAGTGGCAAGACTATCTTCCTATCGTAAAATTTATTGATGTCGAAAACCAAGTGGATGGCCATGTTCGCAAGAAAGAAAATACTAAGGATTATAAGTGCCCACACCTCCTCGATGGCAAAAGAAGAATAGCCAGTTGATTTTGAATTTTGCACAATTTCCTCATATTTTTACTTTGACCTAGTATTAGGACATTATTACCAACCCTTTCCATGCTTGTTAATTCCTTCATCCATTAACCCTTTTTTTTGGACAAATTCTTAAGTGTTTTATCTCATGCATTAGAAAATCCTTGTTCTCAAATGTCAATGACAAGAGTTTTGCTTCAACTTTAGAAACATGCAACATTTATATGTATTTTAGTGTAAACTACCTTGAATTAAATCTCTCATGGTTGTACAAGTCACAAAGTGACGTGAACTCTCATGGGCTGAATGAATCCACTAGGAATTCCTCTTAATGGTACCTTATGAATGGGAACCATGAGGTATCGGGGATAAAAATAGTTGAAAGGGAATTGTTGATAAAGGTTTCAACAGGATTGGTATTAAATTATTGTTCCCATATTATATAATGAAATTTCGATGATTAACATGCATCCAAAACCCAATAATATTATATTGTCTTGATTTTCACGTATTTCTTAGGTTTATTTTCATCAAAAGCTATGTATTTTCTTCATAATTTCAGGGAAAAGGCATGAAAATGTTATACTTTATATTTTTTTATGTTTAATTTTATGCTCCAATTGTGTCGGTCTAGAGTATAAATATTCAAAAAAATTGAATATGATGATGCAACATAAAGAAATACCATCCTTTGCTAGATCAAATGTGGCCACAATACCTTTTTCCAGTTTGTATGTTAATTTAATATGAAAAAAATTAAGAGACAAATAATTTCATGTTTTTTAAAAAGAGGATCACCTCATCATGATCATGAGAGAGGAGATGATATCATAATTACATTATGAATTTCAACACTATTGGAATTTTCTATCTTTTTATTTTTGGTGACTGAAAATCTAGTGTCGCTCTCTTGGTGTCACGAAAGGCTAAGGATCCCATCCATGTGCCAGATTTTGGTTCCAAGGGAATTCATAAGCTTGTTGAAGTTTCCTATTCATTCCATATGACGCTGGTAGTTAACTCGTGTGTAAATTTACTTTCATAGAACCGGGTCATTACGTTCTATCGTCTTCTCTGCTGGTCAGTTTACTAGATCTGTACGTTTTGGTATCCGCCTTTCGGTGTCCATTAAAAAATATTTTAGTTCGAAGTTGACTAGACTGGCGTAAGGTACGTACTTGTTGGGCGTGGATTAGGGTGCCGGAGATGTGTACGCGAGATTAATATTTTCTCTAGGAAAAATATCTTTGCTTCTCACTCCAACAAACGGGTGTAACACGCGATTGCACATGATCACGGGCTTCAAAACACCTATGATGATCGAGAATGACGACACATATTCACCCATTCGACGTTTCTCAAAGTGCGATTGCATCTCGCTCGACGATCATTACAGTGGATTGATCGACGGTCTCTGACAGTCGATCTTACCAATCCGAATTTTCAAAGGGAGCGACTTCAACTTTTCATTGCTTTTGGACCTTCAGCTTGGGCCTGGTGTGAGAGCCATCGAGGGGTTGGCCATCTGGATAAGGCAGTTCGCATTGCCCACTGAACCTTGATGTCATCTTCATTGTTTATATGTTGAATACTGATACCCAGCCTTGAACCTTGACCTGCACTGACTACATGGTCAGCCAGGCTAACACGCTCGACAACTGACAAGTGGGCAAAGCCAGTGTCCACTGGCATTCCGCTCTGCTCTGCACGATTTTTGTCACCCTCATTTCAAACAAGATGTTCATTCTGCGTTTCGTCTTCAGAAGACCTGTTGACTTTTGATCAGAAACATGATTTAGTTTCCCACCTATTCATGAGGTGTGCGTACTCGGTGGGAAAATTATAAGGGTTATTCAAGTCATTCCCCAGCCTTTGTGAAATGATGATTGCTCAAGATGTGGATCTTGAACAAACAAATAGATAATGGATGTTACCAACCAAGTGAGATTGAAGAAATTGTGAGCTAATGTCAACGAATATTTCAGTGGAAAATAATGGAAACGAAGAATAGGAAAGTTGTAGATAACGGCTTCAAATTAAATATCACATATCTACAAAATATATTATTCGTATTTCATTTGAAACTTGAAAAAAAATCTTATACACAAAAATGCACACCATGAACATATTATTGAAGTTAAAAATCATTAAAATAACCAAATAATATCCCAAAATTTCTTTAAATGAATAATATTCAATTATTTCACTGGGAAAAATATTCAAATGAGTAAAAATTGTAACCTATTGAATTTGAACAGAATTTAGCTATGTAATATAATCAATTTCTAATTCCATTAAATAGATATTATAAAACTAATTTAATTATTTTTTACGTTCAAATATAGCATTGGAAAACCTCATAAGTTTTATTTTTAAAACATTTATTGATTAAAAATTAAAAAAAATAAAGAAATCTCTTTTCATGAATTCTCTTATCCTGCTCATGTCATCCATCCACCAATTTCTTCTGTTAAATAAACCTATTAAAGCTCGTATAATGTGTTCATAACCTTCTTACAAGTCATTCTTTGTACTCTTTTCTAGCTAAGCTTCTTTTGTGATAAGCCTGTCCTGTAGGGTTTTTTCATTCCTATGTTTGTTCTGTAATCATTTTTGTGACATTTATGTCTACTAAGTTGAAGACGGCATGTGATTTTCGAGATAGTAAAAGAAGTAATTTACTTCATCCAAGTCATTTAAGGTAATCGCCGGTTATACCCATGTTTTCCGTTGAAGGGCATTGCGACGCGTGGGATAGTCAAGTTTCCAATCGCGGGATAAATGATACTGCGCAGACTAACCATTGGCTGATCACCATTGCCCTCATCGATTCATCGACGACAAGCAGCGCGAATTGAGAGCCATCGATGGAAGCGACCTCCGGCTTAAGCAGGTCAATATTGCTACATTTGATGAAGAAAACGCGTGAATGGCACACGGAAGTGAGCCTACCCCCGAATATGGTGGTTTCCATTGTGGTGGCGACCTTTCGACCGGAACGAGGCAAGGACGCCTCAATGCGCAACCATTCCAAAGATCTTGCAAGAACGGCACCTTGTTCGTGGCCATCTGACCGTTTCTGCATGACATCGACATGTCAAACGGAAGAATTCAGATTGCCGTGCCTGGGAACGCATGACTGAACAAGCTGCGCCCCGAAGCCAATGAACATAAGTCGCCTATGGACCTTTTCACATTGACCCTTGTTAAATGTTTGGGCAGTTCAACCTCAGGGCCTCATATCATCAAGCGGTTTCATAATGCAGCCCGTTTCGCAACTTCATCAATCAGAGGGCTCCAAAGGCCGATCTGAACAACCGCAGGGCCCTGCCGTTTAGTTTCATCAGCGACATGGCCCTTCGAGAAGGTCATGCTTGTCAGAATCGCGACCCGGCAAGTCAAGTGGTGTCACATACCCTTGACCAACAACAGCGAGAGCTGAGTCAGCATCAAAGACCACTCGGCGGTCAATAACCCTTTTCGCGATACTCATTCGATTCTCCTCAATACGTCGTGCGGAAAAGTTGTAGGAAATATGACGATAAGTCTCACAATGTCCACACAAAAGAAAATAAGTACAGAGTAAACATCAGATAGAAAAACTATACAGTTGGACAATCCATCATAAAGGAGTTGTGAAATAAAAGAAATCAAAATAGAAATTCAAATCATGGGAGCTGTAAGAACACTAAAGGAAGAGATAACGTGATGAAATCACCAAGTTATTCCAATTCTACCTCATAGAATTGCCTTGCAAATAATCAAACTTCTGAAGGCATGACCTATATAAACAAAAACAACATCAGAAAATGCATAGAAAACATTTCATTGAACGATAACTATGAATTTAATACTATGCATATGTACATGAATAATAATGTATATTTAGATGCAAGAATCCATATCAAGATATGTATACAAATTGATAAACATATGTACAAAAGATAAACATATCAGTAATAATATCAATGATATGGGTCTCAATTCGTAAAAACTATATCTAAAAATGTTTATATATACATAAAAATATGTATACCCATACATGGATACATACATAAACATATGTATGTTTAACTATATTCATAAGAATATGTACTTGAATATGCATATGTAGATAATATTGTAAATACAAATGTTGTGAATATTTATGTGGGTATCTAAATGTAATTTTAAATGTATATGTAAATGTAAATTTAAATTCATATGCATATCCTTATGCATATATATATATGTATGTATATGAATCCGTACATGTATATGTATGTGTATGTGTGTATAAAACTTTTTATGTATATTTGTATGTATATGTGTATGTATATGAATAAAACCATGTACATGTACATGTACATGTACATGTACATGTACATGTCCATGTACACGTAGATGAATATGTATATGTATATGTATATGTATATGTATATGTATATGTATATGTATATGTATATGTATATGTATATGTATATGTATATGTATATGTATATGTATATGTATATGTATATGTATATG
>SZWC01014441.1:9288-22337 GCA_023375785.1 Penium margaritaceum
CACACACACACACACACACACACACACACACACACACACACACACACACACCTGCAGAAGATGACGACAGCTCTGGACGGCTGCGACATAAGGTCCACGAACACCTCCAGCCCACCGGCTCCCCCTCCTCCCCCGTCTTCTCGCCGTCCCGCCATGAACCCCACCCTTCCCTCCTTCGCTGCGCTGCGCTGCACTGCGCTCGGGAATTGAGCTGCGCACGCGCTGGTGCTGCCAGGCGCCCTAAACGTGTGCACGGATGTCCACGAGCACTCACGCACTCGTGTCGTTCTTGGTCACCGTAAGGCCGCAACGACGGATCCACCCCTCCCTCGACTCCAACCAGCCGGCGTGCTTTCCGCACGGATTCCGTGCCTTCACATGGATTCAGCTGCGCAGTGGCGCGGGTCCATCCCGTCTGTTTCTCCCTATTGCCGCGTTCTCTTATTACAGAATTTAGTATTCAACAATCTGGCCCTGTTTTTCGTATAGTTGAAAGAAGTGACATCCATTCCCGCTTTCAGTGACTTCTTTCATGTAACGTGCATTAACAGCCTCCTGCCGGCATTTTCCCTCCCTTTTGTGGTCGTCACTGAAATTCATCCATAGTTTCGGCCATACGGAGCTTTGAACCCGGGCGCCCGACTTCTCGCCCTGTAGCCAGGCGTGGCCGGTGCAGGGTGCGCATCGGTTCAAACGTTTGCATTTGCAAGTTGACATTTACAGATTCCAGGCAATCAATATCCACCAGTAAAATCCAATAAATTAATTAGAACGTGATTTTGTAAATTCATCGACCTTACTGAAATTCAGTGGTCGAATCCCGAGTTCACTGACAATTCGAAGATAATCCTTCAGCAAAATCGGCAATTTCGGACCTCGCGACTCGGCTTCACTGAAGAAAGAACGCTTCAACGACCGCCAAATGTGCACGAAAACTTCGCTAGTCTTACAAAACATTTTGGTGGGTTCGCAACCGGTCCAGTCAGCTCGCTCGAGGCCATTCCAGTTAACACAGCCAACGTGGAGGGCGCGAAACATCGTCGAATACTAAATGCAGTAATAGAGGAACGTGACATGTTTCTCTCTCGCGGATGCCACGCGGCAGAGACAAGAAAACCTTCTGCGATCGGGACAAGCTGAGGACATGATCGAGACCAGATATGAGTTTTGTTTTCGACCTTTGTCGTCTCAGACACAGGAATGGAGGGGCTACCTCATCACCAAAAGTCAGCCAGGAGTTCAACCGGGCCCAGCTAGTATAAAAACATGTTTTAAAAAAAAAGAAAATATAATTCCATTATATTATTAAATGATTTCTACATTCTTCAGAGGTGCCTTCGATCAATGAAGATTAAATTTCAAGGCCAAAAAGAGCAAATAGGTACTGAAATTTCACTTGAAAATGAATGTCTCAAGCCCGTGTGGGGACAGATGAGGCTGATGCAGCTGATGTGACGACCACTGCTGTGAAGGTGTGGAGGGCAGAAGCAGTAGTGGCTTTAGCATATGCTATAGATGTTGTTGTACATGCTATAGTGGATGTGGCTATAGCAATCGGTTTGCCAAAATCTGTAGCTCCTGTAGCAACTTGTCGAACTACAACTGCGACCTCTGTGTAAGCCTCAATGGAACGCCCTACTAATGTGGAGGTGGGAGTGTGCGATGTCCTAGCTCCGTCTATGACGGCCGAGGCAGCCTGCGTCAACTTACGTGCAAGGTCAATGGTACCCTGAATATGTGCAATGTATTTTAGGCATATTGACGTCCACCTCAGTGGTGTCATGCGGCTACGAATTTTCCCCCAAGATATTGGGATGAGAAGAGCGGATTAGGGTGAGTTCACGACGACATCGTTGATGTGCCCTTGGACTCGCTACTCAAGATGCTACACTGACGCGCCTGACGGTTCATATTCCACTCCTTGTAGTAGCCATAGAGTGGTGCCACACCAAGAACTTCAAGGTGCGCAAGTGTGACTGCAAACACCACCGTGACGGTGCAGTTGCTACCAATGTTTCCAATGGCGGGAGATCAGGCGTGGTGAATGACAAGGGGCTATAATGACTGACAAGACGACGTCAATGCGGCGTTTGATGCAGAGAAGGACATCTTTGGGTGTTGCTTCTACGTGCCATTGCACACTTGCTTGGCTCTACGTAGCTGCTACTATAGCATTGCACAACCAAGCGGATGCGCAGGTCACGCCTGCCCAGCCATTACATTGATGTTGCTGCTAATACTCATGCTCCTGTTGCTACTGAACTACTTGTGTTGTTCTTGCAGCCCAAAGCTGTCACTGTTGGCCGTTGCTGCTTCTGTTGCTTTTGCTGCTCGCTATTGCTGTTACTGACCATTGCTACTGTTGCTGCCCGCTGCTGCTGTTGCTGCTCGCTGTTATTGTTGCCGTGCTGCAGTTGGTGGTGTTGCTACTACTTCTCTCCTGCAGCTGTTGTTGATACTAGAGCTTGTTGCTGCTACTGTGGCCTACTGCCGCTGTCGCTCCTCTCTTGCTACATGAGCTTCAGATTGGCAGCTACGGAGCGGCAGCTGCTATGTTTGTTGCTCCCGCTCAAGACTGTTGGCCGTTGTTGCGGCTGTCTTGCGGCTGCTACTCCAGTGTTGTTTTTGTAGCCAGTGCTTGCAGACAAATGCAAGAGCAAGAGCTGTGCAAATGCAAGAGCTGTGTGACAATTGCTTTTGCCAATGCGGTACAACCGATGCTTGGTCGGTACTACCTCGGGCGATGGAGCCCAAGCTCAAACGCTGTGGCAAGCCAGAATGGACGACATAAAATGGTGTCCGAAGGTAACCATCTAGTTGTCCGCTGCGTTTTGCTGCTGGGAAGAAAGTCTAGGCTGCATGGGACGATGTGACATGCGCTAAAATGAGTCTAGGGCATGCAGGCCCATAAAGAAGAGACATGGGCTCTGGTGGTGAGTGGGAGAAATACAACGCCAAGATTTGGCCAAGTCTGGAACGAATGAATGAGGAATCAAGGAGAGAAGTACATGGAGCCTTACTGAGGGCCTATGTACCAGGAACTGGAGGCTAGCCCGGCAAGCCCCGTCATCCCCATTGCACCAAAAGGTACGAACGGGGAATATGCATGTCACAGAACAAGAAACCAACAAGGGAGGCCTCCCAAGGCATCGAAACAGTAAACCGTGTGCCCGAAACTCGACCGAGGGAAAAAAAAAAATGTACCCCAAATGTATCTAGACTCTATGGTGGTACACTAGCATCACCGAGTAGCCAGGCTAGGCAAGTTTAGGCCTCCCGAGACACCAAAACAAGCAACGGGATGTCCGGGTCTCAGCCACATGCAAACTACACATGTCTATCAAAGGGTCACAGAGACTAGATCAATCAGTGTAAGGTCTCCTGAGGTACCGGCACAAACGACCGTGTACCCGGGTCTCGACCACAGAAAGCGTGCACTACATGTTAGAGACTATGCGGTGTATTCCTATGGGGTCTCCCGAGGTACCGGTACAAACCACAAGTACCCGGGTCTCGACCACCGAGGAAGCTCTACCAAACATGTATGCATGAGCTGAGCTGCTAGAATGCACCATACGTACGGATAATAGCTTTCATGTACACAACTCACTCGTACACTCTCCAACACCTGTCACTCACCAGCTCCGGAGTGGTGTGAGAAGGGCAAGTCAGTCTCACTCCACACTCCTGGGGGCTGCCAGAGATGCCAGCTGGCAGGATCCATAGTCTCACTCTGATCAGACTCAGAGGTTGCAGGGGTGGAGAAGACACTGTCGAATGCTCAATGGTCAAGAGAGGGGGGTGAGGGTGGAGCCCTCACATGTGGCAGCTGCCAGAAGCATCAACCCACAGACTTTGGTGTTGTGTGCGAGAAGAGGATGGTAGTGAGTGCTCCTCGGATGGAGGGTGAGGACGAAAACGGGTCTGTGTGTGTGGAGCTCGTCACTGTAGGCGTGTAGAAACTACACACTCCAATGAGCATTGGTACCCCTGCACTATGACCAACTCACTCTCGAGACGAGTGGCATGAAGACGCAGGTCAGCATGATCCTCCTGAGTAATTATACGAAGCTCAAACTCCACATCCTCAAGCACTGCCACCACCTCACTGTAACTGGTGGACAAGGAATCAACCACTCTATGGAGTACAACCACCTCCATCTCTGCTGCTTGAAGCTGAGTGGCTGCAGGTGCTGATTCTCCTTAAGCAACATGTCTCAAAATTTCAAAAGACTGAGACACAGGGTCATCTGAAGGACGTGGATGCAGGACAACCTCTGAGGTAGGAGGCGTGCAAGGCTCGGAGGTGAAGAGGGATGGTCCAGGTGTAGAGGAGAAGGATGGGGGTCATCTAAAGGATGTCCCAAGGCTATCCGAAGTGCCGTCACTGCTCACTACATCAAAATCCCCATCCTGTGAGGCACGGCCTGAGGGTGCTATGGAACTGGCTTCAGAACTGGAACCATGTGGGCTCTGTCCACTACAACCCTCAGTGAGCATCTCAGCCAATGCATCCTGTAGTGCACGCAACCATTCCTGTGTATCCCTAAGCTCACACTCTCTAGACATCTGTATGTAATCGCTCCCCCCCTTGTCCCCATTGAAGATGTAACCTGGTGCATCCTGTGGTGGAGCGATATCCTTGGACAATATCTCTGGAATGGTAACAACGTAAGTCTCCTGCGCACTGATCTTGGAGCGAATCTTGTTCTCCTCAGTTCGGCATCTCAGACACAAATGACAAGGTGCTGTCGACCTGGTGAAGGGAACTGACCCTGCAGTCACCACCATAGGTAGACAAGACTCCAATGCCCCCCCCAAGATATCAGACGTTAAAATGGTTTCCCTATCAGCTGTTGCATGATCACTGACAATTGAGGGAACAATAGACACAACTGATGCGGTCGATGTAGCAAAGGCTACTGATGTGTCCAATGATGCACCCGATGCTGTCTGTGCTGAAGGCAATGTCATGCAGCTGCTGTCCTAGAGGGTGATACTACAGAAGATGTAGGTGTTGTCACTGATGCCGAAGATGGAGCCGATGTGGAAGATGAAAGTACCACAAAGGTACCAGATACAACTGGTGCAGTTGACACTAAGAGTACAGCAGATGCAGTCGACATAGATGTTGCTGAAGTACCTTATGCCAACAAAGGTGTCGATGCAACTGGTGAAGTTCCTGTAGAGGAAGAAGCTAACACTAAAGAAAAAGCTGATGACACAATTGTAGTGGGAGATGGAGTAGCTGGTACTACTGGAGCAGCTGTCACAGCTGATGCAACTGGTGCTATACGTGAAGTAGGTGCTATAGGAGAGACTGATGCAAATGAAGCTGTGGGTGCAAAAGATGATGATAATGTTGCCGCTATTGGTGAAGAAGCAGATGAAGAAACTGTCACAGCTAATGCAACTGGTGCTGTACGCGAAGAAGGTGTTGTAGGAGAGGCTGATGTTGATGAAGCTGTGGGTGTAGCAGATGACAACGATGCTCCGGCTACTGGTGAAGAAGTAGATGAAGCAGATGGTTCTGCTGCAGCAACTGTCACAGCTGATGCAGCTCGTGTTATAAGCAAAGCACGTGCTGTAGGATAGGCTGATGCAAATGAAGCTGCGGGTGCAGTAGATGACGACAATGCTACGGCTACTGGTGAAGAAGAAGATGAAGCAGCTGGTGCTACTGGAGTAGGTGTCACAGCTGATGCAGCTGGTGCTATAAGCAAAGTAGGTGCTGTAGAGAAGATTGATGCTGCTGATGCTGCTAAAGATGTAGATGCTGCTACTAGAGATGTAGCATGTGGGGCAGCTGGTGTAGCAAGTGTAACTGTACGAGCTGATGCAGTTGGTGTTGTAGAGGATGCAAGAAGAATGGATGTAGACTGTGTGGATGTGTCTAATTGTGCTATTGCTACTAAAGATGTAGATGCTACAAAGGACGCTACTACTGGCGATGCAATAGGTGGGGCAGCTGGTTCAGCAAGTGCAACTATACCAGTTGATGTAGTTAGTACTAAAGAGGATGTGGAATGCATGGATGTGTCTGATGTTGATGAGGGTGATGCTGCCTCTATCAATAGACCTGCTCAAATAGATGTAATACAAGGTCCTCCTATTCCATACTCGGTACTCTCTGTCGTAGTCGATGTCAAAGTGGACGGATGCACACACCCCCACCTCAACCGGTGCAACGACAGAAGCCGGTGGAAATGAAGACGTGCCAGAAACAAGACGAACATGACGTGCTGGGCGACGACAACGCCTTCCAACGGATGCTTGAATGGGAAGGAGCATTACACCAGTGGAGTGAATGATGGATAGAATAACTGCAGACTACGATAAAAGGTCTGGTGCAGTTGGAGAAGGACCATCGGAGGAAGATGTAGAAAATGAGGAGAACGGGAAACAGGAAGAATCAACCTGATGGGAGAAGAGGTGGTCCTTGAACTGCCGCATCAGCTGCCGCAGACTCGAGAGCTTGGTGTACAGGACCGCCTGAGCGCTAGTGTGGGGAACAGACGAATGAGGTAGGTCTGTCTATTGTGGAGTGTGCGAGAACTCACAAGGCTGGAGCCTAGATGGACGCCACCCACTAGGACGTAGGTGACACTGGCGCCAACCATGGCAGGTACACCCACGAAGAGCTGGATCCTGTAGTGGAAGAAGGTGACCAATTCTCAGAGAGTCATGGTGGTGAGGATGGCGAATGCCGTGTCCCAGCGGTGTAGAGACCGACCACGGGAGCGGCTGGAGAGCAGCATCACTAAAAGGTGGTGCTGGTAGCCACACATCGAACCCTGAAGGCGATGGATGATGCGGATGAGTGTGAAGAACGCCCTGTCTCGATGGTGACGAGATAGACCACAGAGAAGGATGACCAAAGGATGGAGGTGGTCCGGGCACCAAGCCGTCAGGCTGATGACACGCGTCGGCATGTAGAGTGCCGACTCTGGGTGGAGTAGAAGCTGAACACAGAGGAAGCTGGCCAAGGTACCCAGGAGAGGGTGGTGCCAGATGTCGGGTCAGTGTGCCGATAGGCTGAGGACATGGCGGGGCGAAGGGAACGCTCTCTCCTCGCGGTGTAGGAACCGACAACAGGAGGGACTGTCCAATAACGCCATGAGGTGGCGGAGCCGGTAGTAGGATCATTGTGTCAGGGGACAACTGGTGATGAGAAGGGGCGTAGGATGGAAAGCCTCCCGGCGGTGTAGAAACTGACCACGGGAGCACAGGGTCAGGGATACCACGTGTAGGTGGTCCTGGATGCGGGCTTGGAGTGTGTGAGGGTCGCGGATGACGAGGGTGAGAGTACAGAATGCTATCAATAGGCAATGTAGGCGTCGCCTGTAGGAGGTAGGAGGTGGCCCCGGCCATGGCAACATCGTGCCGAGAGGGACGGTGTGAGGTGATGGGGAGGAGAGGTGCTGGCACCGTCCTGAGGTAATGCAAAGAGGTAAGGAAAGAGCCTAGAATCGGTTGAAAATAGATAAGGCTGTTGTGCACGGTACACGTGCTTTTGCTCTAAGGAGGATGAAAAAGAAAAAGAGAAGGATATGGGAAATTCACTTTTTTGTTAAGGAGAAAGAAAAGAAAGACAGAAAGAAAGAAAGGAAGAAAAAGAAAGAAAGAAACAAACAAAACAAGAGAGGAAGTATTTCTTTTGTTCTATAGAAACGTTAGAGAAATGCCCCCTGGGTGATCGAGTGCCTAGGTTGTCTCTTTTATTGTAGTACCTCCCTCCGGCTCGAATACGGCGAGGGATCCTGTAAGGGACACCACCAATTTCGCGATGTCGCCATGCACAGACGTGTGTAGTTTTGCGCTCCTCGCGAAGTCGAAAGGCGAAGTGTGTCCACATTCTCGACTTCGAGGTTGCCGACGACACGCCGAAGGAGCGCCAATAGAGTGAGGATCAGGGAGAGAGGGAGAGAGGGGCCAGCGAGAGAGGAAATTCGCTAACGTCAGCAGAGTGGATGACTGTGAGTGTGTGAGAGCGGACTTTTTTATCTGTGGCCCATGTTCCTGATAAATTGGCCTTTCACAGAGCCCTCGTGCTGCGTTTTTGCTGCAGATAACGTATTGACAAATCGGGAGCCCTTGTGAAAGGAAACTCCTTGCAAAACTCGCCTCCCGCTTGGTGGGTTTCGATAGCGAGGGCGGGAGTTGCCGCGCGCCAGGTCACAAATCTGACAAGACATGGGCATAAACCGACCGAGAAAAATAACTCGAGTTTTTTCTTCCAAACCGCTTGGGAAATGGGATCAAAAACTTGAACCCGGGCGAAAGGAGTTATAGAAAATAAAAGCAAGTAAAAAAACTTAAAGTTCGACTAAAACATTGCAAAATTTTCATGTAATTTCCATGTTCTATATTCTAGTAAGAAATGGCATTCAAAGAGGATTTTATGAGAATTGAATGCCAATGAACTTACAAGCAAGTTGTAAACTTATGTCATGACCGAAACCTTTTTCATTAGTTAAAGATTGAAATTCTTCTACTACGATGGGTAAGAGATAATGATAAAAATGTGCCACTTTCATTTTTACTTATGTGAGTCACATTATCGACATAATACTGAACTAATACACATGAATACTTGAATAGTTTTTTAATGTAGCATTATGATTCACTCAAATTTTAAAAGTACAGTTTAATGTATTCATAAAAACAAATTATGTACAAAAAATAAACCAAAAGAAGCTTACTCTTATTCAAATACATCAATTAAAAAGTCTTCATTGCTACTTGGTAACTTAATTAGGAGGAGAAAGTTTTACTAATACAAATTCTAAATAAAAAACACTGTTAAATCCTGGGATCTTGTAAAATTCGTATATTGGTCAAGTGAATCTTATTTGAAGTATGTCCCTCCCATCGACAATGAATTGCACATTTTGATTAATATTTCTTGCCACTAACATCACTTTGCTTTCACATGAGAATGTTTCAATGAGATATGTTCTTGGTATTTAATCAAGGCTAGAACATGCATGTGCGTGGACTAAAGCTTCTTTTTGACATACCTTATGCGGTGTAACACGGCGACCTAGTCGTGGTACAAAATAGGTCACTACCCTTGGGTAGAACCGACCATAAACCACCAACTGGGTATTTATACATCCAAATAGGTATTCTGGGTAAGTCGGGTGTTATCCCAAACATAAACATCTGCCAGGTCAGGATTTCCCCTTTCACTGATTGATTAGTAGTTAGCTCTTGTGGAAGAGGATGGACCGTCCAAGTCCATATGACGATAGGTTGGTCAGTGGGTCGCTCTTCGGCGCCCACCCCTTGGGATGTTACCCGCTGGTTGAGCCGTCGAGGCCAACCATTCCACTCCGAGGGCTTCAGTTACTAGCATACAACTCTACTTTCCCCGGTTTGTTTCATTGGCATTAGAGCCATCTACCCTCCCGGGACCAGTTGCTTCCGCTGTCTACGGCGGCGGACAAAGTTCGCATTTTCCAATCCAACTTGGGTCCGGCTCGCACTTTGGCACCGGACAACCTCGTGAGGCCGTCTGCCTCGGCCTGGTCTCCGCAGCTCGCCACGCCCCAGCTCGCCGACTGTGAACTCGCCGGAGAGCCGCGACGACGAGGCCAAGGCCTGGGGACACAAGAGTCGCGCCTTGCTGGCGCTTCCTGCTTGCACGCTGGAACCAGCCAGAGGCAAAGCGGGCGAGCACCCCAGCGCGGCTGCCCTATGATGGGGCAGACGCGGGAGCGTGAGAGGGCAAAAACGGAAAGATCCGTTTTGCCACCTCCCAGAGCGCGCCCCCTCCCTGTCCCAGCGCGCGCCCAGTTGCGTTTCGCGTAGACGGACCAGCCCAAAGCCGAGGCACAGAAGCGACGCTGGTCAGTCCAGCGTCGCAACTGTGACACCCCGGAGTGCAAAAACAAGAAATTTGTGTTTTGCACCTCGGTTCGTGGTGAGGCCTACCGGTGTGTCGTGCTGGTACACCAGCAGCCGCCCTGCTGGCACTGCCAGCAGCAGCGAGGGCTACACTGGCATCGCCAGTAGCAGTAGCCGTCCTGCTGGTGCTGCCAGCAGCAGCGAGGGCTGCGTTGGTATCGCCAGCAGTAGTAGCCACCCTGCTGGCGCTGCCAGCAACGGCGAGGGCTGCGTTGGCATCACCAGGAGCAGCAACCGCCATATTGGCGCTGCCAGCAGCGGCGAGGTCTGCGCTGGCATTGCCAGCAGCAACAGCTGCCCTATTGGTGCTGCGAGCAGCGGCGAGGGCTGCGCTGGTATCGCCAGTAGTAGCAGCCATCCTGCTGGCGCTGCTTGTAGTGGCGATGGCTGCGCTGGCATCGCCAGCAGCGGCAGCCGCCTTGCTGGCGCTGCCAGTAGCGGCGAGGGCTGTGGTGGCATCGCCTGCAGCAGCAGCCGCCTTGCTGGCGTTGCCAGTAGGGGCGAGGGCTGCGCTCGCATCGCCTGTAGCAGCAGCCGCCGTGTTGGCGCTGCCTGTAGCGGCGAGGGTTGCGCTGGCATCGCCAGCAGCAGCCGCCCTGTTGGCGCTGCCAGCAGCGGCGAGGGTTGTGCTGGCATCTCCAGTAGCAGCAGCCGCCCTGCTGGCATTGCGAGCAGCGGTGAGGGCTGCGCTGGCATCGCCATCAGCAGCATCCGCCTCGTTGGCACTACCAGTAGCGGCGAGGGTTGCGCTAGCGATAGCAGCCGCTCTACTGGCGTTGCCAGCAGCGGCGAGGGCTACGCTGGCATTGCCAACAGCAGCAGCCATCCTGCTAGTGTTGTCAGCAACGGAAAAAGCCATTCTGGTACCACCAGCAGCGGCTGACGTGCTCTTCGAGTTGCCGGCAGTGGTGCACACACTGCTGGAGTTGCCAACAGTAGCACACGCCTTGCGGGTGTAGCCATCAACGGCAGAAGCCACACTGGCGCTGTCATCTGGAACTGGTGCGCTATTGGCGCTGTCAGTAGCTACGGACTTATTTACATGTTAATATTAGCAGATTTCACTACCAATGGGTAGCATGCAAAAAAGAAGAGAGGGAGGGGACCTCCCCCCCACCACCTAGCTGCCGGCTAATGGATGCGTCTCTTGTATTTGCTGACTTCAGTCAGCAAAGATTTGCTGATTTCAATCAGCAAAGTACAAAGAATATATGTATACACCTTCAGAGTGAGCACACCCCACGCCCTAGCCACGGAGCTGACAAAGGCCTGGGAGGCTGGGGGCTGACCAAAAACGCCTGGCTGATTAAAATTCAGCAGGCAC
This sequence comes from Penium margaritaceum, assembly GCA_023375785.1. NCBI lineage: Eukaryota > Viridiplantae > Streptophyta > Zygnematophyceae > Desmidiales > Peniaceae > Penium > Penium margaritaceum. The sequence continues at coordinate 20,522 of SZWC01014441.1, forward strand.
ATCGCTCGTAGCATGGTAGCAGGAGAGGCCCTGCTAGCAGCTGACCTGCGAAGAAATGGTGTATAAAGACCGCCTCCCCTCCATCGGGTTGGTTGGTCTAGCACTGGTATGGACATGCTAGCTTATCCAGCAACAGCCCGAGCCTTACTCGCTTGCCCGTCGGCAACATGATCCATGTTGGCTTGACAAAAAAAACGGCGTGAGTCATGTTGGATGCCCAGCACAGATATGAAACATGCTGGTTTCTCCAACAACTGTCTGATCTGAGCCATGTCGCGTGTCTTGCAGCAGCATGCGCTATGCTGATTTTCCAACCCTTGACTAGAGTCGTGAAGGCTTGATCAGTAGGGGCTACTGCATACTTGGTTCCTGAGCATTTGTTGCAATAGCTCGACCAGAAGCAATGAAATCCATGCTAGTTGGCCTAGCAATTGCACAGTCACGTTGGCTTAATTACCAACAATGTGAACGCTGACACCTTGTCATGCGTGGTCAAAAGGCCCTGTAATGGCATATGCCTGCTGGATTGCAATGCATCAGTATGGTGATGATGACAACACCGTAGCAATATGAGTTCCATTAACGATGTTGCATAACGTTGTCGGTACAACCTACAATCACAACGACTTGTTTTCGACTCGCTGAATCATATCAGCAATCGACGCTGTCTTACTAGTCACATCTAGCGGGCAATGTCCGGCTGTCGTTCATGACCAGCTTACGCTATTGGGTCCTTAATTAGCACAACAAGCGCAGCATAAGGACACCGGGTCATTATTGGGTATCACCCGTTAAGGCCGCGCTTCCTAGCAGTCCACGGGTTTCCGGCAAACACCTGGTGATACTACGAGCCTTTAAGGAACTTGCTGCGCACAAGCTCAGTGGATGAAAGAGCACTTTCCCGGCTCTACCAAAGGGATAGCTACAACACAGTCGTGCTCTATAAAGACAACAGAAGGCTTAGTTTTTTAGCACCCTTCTCTCCACCCCTACCTCCTCATCATCGATGACCACAGATTGAGAATGGGGACAAGATCAGTAGTTGTGAGAGGAACCTATGGTACCTCAATGCTGATCTGAATTGCTCAAAGCCATAGACGGCACGAGCAAGACAGCAAGTACGGATAATGACCTAAGGATGATGATCAATCCAGGTTTCCACTGTAAACCTGGTTCAGCTTGCCTCATAAACTATAGGCAAATCACGGCATGCAGATGGTTAATCCTCTGGACAATGAGATAACGCCATTAGGTACAATGTCAGGGGCAGTACTTCCACCCTAGACACGTCTCTGAAATTAGAGATTCTGAATTATACTTATGAAGGCGTTGATCCTTTGTAATCCCACCCACCCTGCCATGGTGTCTTGCACATCAATCTTAATGGTTGACGCATGCACCAAGCATCCTTGACATTTGTCAAAGTGCATTTTTTGGTTGCATGAACCATATGTGCTCAGGCACATGCTCACGACGTATGAAGTACAACATCAAAGTGACCTCAGAAGGCATTATCTGAGTCGCTATTGGAATACACAAAGCTCCTCGTGTCAAGCCATGTGCTGCAACATGAATGCTCAAACGCATGTCAGCAATGGCAAGGCAATGAGCCGGAATGTATGTTGCTTATAATAGCAGATTCAGGCATACATACCAATGGTCCATGAGGCTCTAAGCTCGTGGGACGTCGCACATGCAATCGGTGACCTTTACGCTTGAAGGAACTCCATGACTTGACACCGTTGAGGTCATGTACATTACCTCTCTCTCTCTCTCTCTCTCTCTCTCTCTCTCTCTCTCTCTCTCAACATTATCT